>MU278354.1:1222747-1306329 GCA_022385755.1 Trametopsis cervina | reverse complement strand
GGAATCTATCAGCAGCCTATAATTTCCTTGGAATCTATCAGCAGCCCATAACTTCCTTGGCATCTATCAGCTACTTGAACTGTAGAGCAGCCCATAAATTCCTTGGAATCTATCAGCTAGTCAACTTTTTAGCTCAAAATAGGGCGCCCTTACCCCTACCAGCCTATATCTATTGAGAGTTGTTTGCTATAATTTAAGAGAAAATAACTTCAAGTCAAAGCAGCTGATAGATTCCAAGGAAGTTATGGGCTGCTTTACAGTTCAAGTAGCTGATAGATGCCAAGGAAGTTATGGGCTGCTCTACAGTTCAAGTAGCTGATAGATTCCAAGGAAATTATGGGCTGCTGATAGATTCCAAGGAAGCTGCTGATAGATTCCAAGGAATTTATCGGCCACTCTAAAAACTAGCTACAGTTCAAGCAGCCTATAACTTTCTTGGAATCTATCAGCAGCCCATAACTTCTTTGGAATCTATCAGCAGCCCATAACTTCCTTGGCATCTATCAGCTACTTAAACTGTAGAGCAGCCCATAACTTCCTTGGAATCTATCAGCTAGTCAATTTTTTGGCTCAAAATGGGGCGCCCTTACCCCTACCAGCCTATATCTATTGAGAGTTGTTTGCTATAATATAGCTTGAAACGCGTGTTAGTCTCTTCCGTAGCAGATTCAAGACGGCTGCGGCTGCGCGCGTCCTAGGCTATTACTCGTTGACGGAGGTCAACTGCGCAGAACATGTTGATAGTCTGCTCATGCGGAAGCGATACATATACCCTGGCAACGCGAAGGTGAGTACAACGTGAATACTTGACTATACTCGACTGATCTGTATTATCAGCATACAACGTTCGAGACTGATAAACCATATGAGCACGGTATATTTGCTGATAACCTCTGTGATATCTTGCGCTCGGGACGTAAGCACGCGATCATGGCCCGTCATCAAGACAGATTCGCGGTCACTTGGCAGGGTAGCACGACCAATGAGATCTCAAAACCGCTGCTTGCACTTGTTGCCACCGCTGTATAGTGTTAAGTTTCTTCCTACCCGCTGCTACATGCTCACAATTGTCTGCAGATTCATGCCGCCCTCTGTGACAAGAAATTCAAGGGTGTGAAGCCTGCAAGGTTCACCGCAGAAGAATTTTTGTCTATCTACGAAACTCATTTTGGTGTTCTCGTGAGGCTTGAACACACTCATCCTCGAGTGTACCATCGCCTCATGGAGCAGCTCTACAGAAAATCCGTGTATGTATTCATGACTCCCACTGATGATGATTACTGAATAAGGCATCTATGCAGCCATACGTTGCCTAGTCATTTGGATGGAGATGAAGATGCTGACAATGTTTTCGAGGACCTCGATCTCAACGAGGACTAATATGGCTGCTATTTTAGGCAATGATATATTAATTAATTACAACATCTGAATGTTAGCTACTCATTACTTGCAATTAACCACTTTTAAAGACTCCATTCTAATCTCGATAATTCGGTCAGTAATGCAATTAATCCTTTCTTATAAGTAGACCATCCCTTCTTTATAGTACTAATGATAACTAATTTGGTAATGAGGTAGAGGGAACCATGCTATATAGGGCTATTGAAACTAATACACTAGTAGAATTATATAATACTATCATAGGGCTACGTAATCAGCATAAGGCCTATTTAGGGCGGATGCATTTTCCTGATGGACAAGGGCTGCAGACGATTGCGCAGGAGACGACAAGGGCATGCACGAGGGGACACTGCGGATGATGGCGGGCCTGATGGCGGAGGAGGGGGCGCAGAGAGCGGGTTAGTCTTCTTTCCCCCGACGTGAACTCACAATACATACCCGTGATTGTTTCCGTCTTCGAGTGCTGCCCTCAACGGGCTTCCAGCTTACAGTTCAGTGTGCTCATATTTTACCAACTCATACAGCCCTTCGCCAGTGGTTGGGTTGAGCTGGAAGAAGGCATCAGCATGGCATCAAACATGAGAACTTCAGTGCACAGACCCATTCGGAGACTAGCCACATGATAGCCCGCAAATTTCCATCGGAGGAGTCAAAACGTGCTCGTTTGATTTCCCAAGGGCTCGACGCATAATATACCCATCGCTCATTCTCCTTCTTTAGCAGAAGGAACATCCACGCCAGTCCGTTTGCCAGACAGAAACGTGTCTCTGTATATCTATGGCCAGTGGTCAGAAGGACGATGAAGCACGGAAGTTACGAATCATACTTTGCTGCTGTAGCCAGAGCGAGGGCTTGCGCTACAGCCTCTGGTATATAATCCATCAATTGGAACTGATTACACTTAGCCTCTACCAGGAAAATTTGTCCCTTGTTAAATTGTATGAAATCGAGTGAGGATGGGGTATGAAGAAATAAACCTATAAGAACATCAGCTGTATATTGAACATTGAACGACATTGAAACTAACGTGTGTACTCCCTCCTGTCCGCATATCTCAGAATGGCGTAGTCCACCCGTCCGCTCAGCGACACTTCATAATCCATGTGAGGGTTCTTGATAGTGATCCCATCGACACTGTCAAGTTGCATTTCCGGAAGGATGGCAACTCTGACATGGGGCGCATCGCTGCAACTAAGTTTCGCCAGGGATAAGAGCAAAGCATCGAGAACCATACGGGCACCGGCCTCAAGCTGGCCCTTAAAGTCAGTGGTTGAGTCCGCTGAGCAAACAGAGGCGGTATTTACCTCCATATTCACGTATTCGTCAATCTCCAGGATACGTGTTTTCAACAGATCTATCTCGTTGATTGCACTTGTTGATAAAGTGGCGACACGGCCGAAAAGCTCGTTGTCAACGAAGAGGAGAAGACCCGACAGAATCCCCAGGTTTGTGAGGTCTTTTTTTGGTTACGCTTGAGAAAGATAATTTCTAGTTTCACATATAAGCGAACATGGCTGGATACAGATGAACAGACATACTGATTTCTTAGACGTGCTCAGAATGTCCTCCAAGGCCGCGATATGCTTCATGACTTGCTCCATTTCGTTCTCAGTCTCCTCAATACCTTCTAACTCCTGCTTCAACGCTTTGACGCGGTCCAAGGCAACTCTCATTTTAGAGATATCGACAGAGGATTCTTGTAAGCTACGCTTGCGTTTGTAGCGAGGTTCAGACATCCTGAGACAGACAATGTTAGTTTCCGATGATTGGACCGAGGGTAACTTAACTTGTTCCTGTTTGCAGGATGGTGAGCGTTTGGAAGGCAGTTAATCTATAGGAGCGTTGAGACTGCGCTTGTTCGTTTCCATTGATATTTTGTTTCCTCCAATAGTGTTGCGCAGGAAATTCGGTGTAATTTAGGGTAGATTACACTTTTCTTACCGCCGCCTCCCGCAGGGCTGATGAGCGGGAGCCGCAAGATTGTGAAACCCGTCGCTGCTCCAGATGCAACAGTGCGCATTCGATAAAACATTATTTTCATTCAGAGGCTAGGAACAGCGGGGCTACTGCAGCAACGACCACTCCGCCGCCCTAATGGACCACAGTACATCAGGCGTGATGGCCGCCAACTCTTGCGAGACTCGCCTAGATATAGGGCATCCAGTCATCACAAATCCTGAAGTCCGTCATCTGACTGAAGGAATGACAGTGCATGAACTTTTACAGCTGCCTAAACCACACACCGCGGCAGAATTGCCTTCCCCTACACCCCGCCCGGACCCCACCAACCCAGTCGTTGGCGGTCATGAACTTGCCTCGCGGGACCCATTCCTACCGAAAATGTTGTCAAGACTCTGCAGCTTCGTGAGGCAGAGGAATGGAAGAGTGGTGCACGGTCACTTACCTTCAGCAATCAGTCTTTCCCCTTTGCAATCCTAACCATATGGATCCTACTTTATGAAACGTGGTGCGATCTCGCAAGGAGTGGATGGGAATTCACTGTTGGCTTGAGGACTTAGCCTCCAGAATCAGAAAAGCCGGCAACAAACGAGCTTGCGCTCTTGCAAGGGTGAGGTTCCTGTGTTAGTACGCGGGCTTCACAGTATGATGGACATTGTACTGGCAGGTCTGGTTCTACATAGGTCGTCAAGATGTCGAATCGCAATGCGTCGTGATTTGTCGTAAAATGTCGTTAATGACAGAAAAGGTCGAGATCCGTGCTCAATTATACCGAGAAAATTAGAGACGGTGCACTGTGAGGATAGCCACGCGCCCGTCGACTGGAATGCCATGGTTGATGCCTATATGATGAGTTAGCATGCTACATCGAATATAGACCACGGCGGTACTTACTCTTGTTTCCGCTCGGCATCAGACCGGTACGCCACCCTACTTCTGCGCGCCACCACACTCCTTGCCAATGAGATCCCTCCACCGCACGATTGACAAAGAATTCCCTTCCGAGATTGTATCCATCATCGTCAATCTGGTGGTTTTTCGACGAGTCCTGCAGTACACGAGCACCGTTAGCGACGATACGAGGATATTTGGCGCAGTGGAGTTAACCTTTTCCTTCGACGCGCTGTGTGATCGTAACGCAGATTAGTGATCTCCCATTGACATGAACACCCCTTGAATGTGAAACGTGCGCACCCGATGAACCATGCACCAGTGTTAGCAAGAGTTCCGTTCTGCTTCCACGCACGGAAGTGGTGGCCTCCACGCACACTCTCCCAGCAGGTGCCGATGACAGGAATATAATGTTGCCTGAAGAGAATGTGCTCATCCTTGCGACCAAGGCCGTCGCCAAGGTCAGCTTCGTGTATATGACCGTAGTGAAGACCGAGGCATTCACTGAAGTAGCCTATGGATCTTCGTATGCACGTCAATCTTTCCGTTACTGTATGTTTACGCAGCGAGGACTTGCCTGGCGTAGAGGCGAAAACCAGAATCTTCGAGTACGAACGGATCAGATAGAGAGGATATAATGATATTAAGAGGCTCCCCAAGTCTCCTCGTTGTGAACTGGATAACGTATGAAGGGAGATGCGGCTGCAAGAACATTTGTTACTCACGTCAATAAACCGACCGCCATTCAGCCTGGGATCGGCCCATCCGACTGTATCTTTCACCGGAGGGAGCTCGCCATTCTCGTATGTGGGTATCTTGGGTGACGGAAGGGTGGATAAGATAGACTGCTGGGATTGTTCCTCAGAAAGAACTGGCGAGGCGAGAGCAGAGAAAACGAAGGACTGTATCAGGAGCATCCATAGGGAAAAGGTCATGATCGAGGTCTGTATGGTAGAGGAGTAGCTAAGACAATCAATGATACCCCCACCAGTCGTCGACGTCGACAGAAAGAAAGAACGACAGAGAGATAAATGCCAGCGACCAAGCACTGGGTTGGAGACAGCCAAGGATGGAGCAAGGTGGTGAGCGAACGTGGATTAATAAAACAGATTAACTAACCCATAGCCGTCACGTGCTTCAATGATCGCGCGTTCAGCCGCCACAATACTGACTTGGCCGTAACTTGTCTCCGACCCCTGGCCAACCTTCTGTTCGCAGTCCTTTCTTGCGTCCGGGAATACCTATGGAAGGTGTTCCGAGCAGTAGAGGCCGTGGAATAAAGCCCGCTGGTGCGACGCAGCGACCGACATCCAGAAACAAGCAGTGGATCGCTCCTGGACGCGAACGCAACGGGGGCGACGGTGAAAGGTGGGAGAGAGGCGGAGGGCCATGGCGAGGAGGAGCTTCTCGCGGCAGGGGAAGAGGGCTCAGCTCCAGAGGATCAGGCTTGAGTTTTAGTCGGCCAATATTGCAGGTCGGCGTCCCAACCCCTCAAGGACATGGAGCAAATGGGGCGGAGGACGAGGCGATGACGGATGGTGAAGGGAGTGTACAAGGGGAAGAGGCGCAAGAGGAAAAGGAGGCAGAAACACAAGAAGATCGGGATAGGTTCTATCAGGAGGTGCGTATCGTGAGTGGCCTTGGCGCGTAGGACAGCTCACGGTTTGATGGCCAGCTGGTGAAAGCACGAGAGCTTGAACGCAAGAAGGCTATAGCAGAGGGCAAAATGGACGACCCTAACGTTCCGAAGCGACTAGATGAGGCAATCACGATAGTCGGGACATGTATGGACATGTGCCCTCGATTCGAGCGGTACCAGCGCGAACGACAGCATCAGCTTGACAAGTGGGAACTGGTATGTACATCTGGCACAGCGTATTTTTGCAAAGTCTGCGCTGATAAATAAAAGATTCCTGGCACAAGACGCGTAGATCACAAAAGAGCAGTGAAGCGTTACGAACGGGCGGCGGGCGACAAAGTACTCCCGTCAGACTTGCGTCCCCCGACTGTACTTAAGGTGTGTGGTTTGCGGCCAGCACTTTATGCTATTAATCCCCCACCCCCATAATTAGAAAACCTTGGATTATCTTTTCCATGACCTTATCCCCCGTGGAGGGTTCAAGGAGACAAGTTTCTTCGTGAGGGATCGGACGCGTCAAGTTCGTAACGACTGCACGATACAACACGAGACAGGGCCCGTCGCCATTGAATGCCACGAGCGATGTGCGCGTTTTCACGTCTTATCCATGCACCTGATGCGCGGACATCCCGACTTTGACTTCAAACTGGAAGAGCAAGCGCTCATGAACAGTAAGCACGTTGGCCTTAGTATGTTATGCCACGCCTCGAGAAGCTAAATACACCCTGCCAGCACTCCAGAGTTTGAAAGAATTCTGGGACGACCGTCGCGGGGACTTCCCTTTCCCCAATGAGTTCGAGATGCGCGTGTATCATCGACTGATCCATATTCGAGATACAACGGACCGACGGGACAATGTGCCCCACGATATTACGTCGCACCCTGTGTTCCAACTCACCAGCCAATTTCGACTGCACGTCCAGGCTAAAAGCGCCCCCATCCGGAAAAACTCAACGCTGGTAGTCGACGCCGAAGGAATGCAAATTTTTGGACAGCTTGCTGCATCTCTCCGCGAGCACACAAACCCTATCATGACTTACCTCGTTGCGTGTATCATGGAGGGTATCTTTGGAAAGGGTACCATTGATGATATTGAAGCAATCAGGGGCGACCTCTCTATTCAGGATGTCATCGACGGCAACCACGAACCATTCGTGAATACCGTATCTGAGGACCAAGATTACTATTCGTCGGATGAGCATCCACTGGTGGATGAATTGCATGACGACCAGCCAGTTGACTCATGGAGCTCAGCCACCGCCTTCGCTGTGCCTACACCAGCTACCACCCCAGCAATAACAGCACTGCCAAGCGCATCTGGGCCTTCCTCTGCATCTATACCTATCAAATCCGCATTTAGCACAATAGTGTCTACCCCTAATGCGTTTGGTAACCCCACCACTGCCTTCGGTGGAAGTGCGTTTGGGATAACATTTCCCTCGGC
Organism: Trametopsis cervina; assembly: GCA_022385755.1. NCBI lineage: Eukaryota > Fungi > Basidiomycota > Agaricomycetes > Polyporales > Irpicaceae > Trametopsis > Trametopsis cervina. The sequence goes on along the minus strand of MU278354.1, from coordinate 1,298,995 downwards.
CACCCGGAAATCGGTCCTCGGAGAGCCGGCTACTTCCTCTGCGCTTGTTACTGCTCATAGCCCTTCTTCACCCGCATTTCCCACTTCTTCACAATCCAACGGTTTCTCTAAGTCTACGGCATCCTCGTCTGGAGATTTTGCTCAATCTGTCGATTCTACGCAGATATTCGGTACACCCGCGCCCTCAGGTCTCTCTGGTGTATCTGAGAGACCGATATCCACTGCACCAAGCCTATTTGCATCGACAGCAGTAACCGCCAACTTTGATTTGAGTACTCAAATCGCTGGTAGCCCTACTCCCTTGGTGTCCACCCTCAACCCAACTGCTCCCAGCTTTACACCTCCCTCCGTTTCATCCCCAAATGGGAAACATGTCGTACCTATGTCGTCGGCTCCCCTCCTGGGTACCACAGTTCCCACAGCTCCATCATCACCTACGTCCCATTTGGGTAGCGTGCCCCATCCACTCACCACGGTTCCTACGCTGCCTCTCTCTGCATTCTCAGCCCCCCAGCGATCACAGAACGCAGCACCGGGCACAAACTCTGATCCTCGCATTGTCGAGCGAAGGCAGACTTTGTGGGATCTCCCTAGCACCACCCCGGCTTCTATTGCGGATATCCGCTCTCTCTTCACCCCCCCTGGGTCAGGGAGTGCTGGACCCCACTCTCCTGTTGAGCCTCCACCTCTTCATAAGCCGCCACCACTATCTTTACCTCCGACTCCCACATCAAGATGGTTCGATCCGTCTTCTGGTCTTAAATCACAAGATCCGTCGTTAGTACTCCGCAAGCAATCCCTCGGTCTTGTGGCCTTGCAAATCCCTGACTTCCCGTCGCCTGGAGAAACTCTGAGTCCTCTGGCATTAGCTACTCCGAAATCCGGAATCACTCACGCAAACGACGAAGACAGCCCCACGGTGATATCAGCAGTTGCATCATCCTCGCGCGTCCTCCTCGACGTTGACTTCACAAAGACGATCGCATCTCCTACCAAAGGTAAAGCCAAGGACACCGGTGATCATTTGAAGACGTTAGCCTTGAATTTCGCACGCCGTAGTTCAAGCGTACGTGGCTGTTACAACCTGTGGAAGAAAAGGACTGCAGACCGAGTTGCATGGGCGGAAGCCTGTCGTAGAAGCGACGCTTATAAAGACAAAGTTCATCAGCATCGACTTTCAAGTAGCCTGAGCTCGCTGCCCAATGCGCAACCAGACGCAAGCCGGAAGCGTCGACCATCGACGGTGCGGTCCCCAGAACATCCGCGACGAAAGGGCCCACGTCGGTCGACTGGCCAATACAGAGCGCCTATAACTGATGACGAGCTGGTGAAGCGATTGAAGGAGGCGAGGTTCAAACTGACTGCGGAGTGAATATTTGTTAACGTCCTCTATTTATTTAGAACCATGAAGAACAGCAAAAACGATGGGCTCAGGGATCTTTCTTGCAAGCTGTTCGTGGCAAACTGAAGAACAAAGCAACGAACCCTGAATACCCTACCGAATGGTGCATTTGGTTGTCATTGAACGGTGAGATTGACAGCACGGCAATCTGGCTACAACACAAGTTTGGTGCGCAAGATGCGGGTAATTGGCTGTCTCAAAGTGTCTTCTCATTACCTGTAACTGAGAGCTCTCACTCTTCCACGGGTTCGCCCGGGCTCATCGTGTTTGAACGGACTCCTCTCGATGGTTTGGATCTTCTTGAGAAGTTGGTTCCAGCCCACATCTTCGCCTCTAAATTTTGTTGATGAGACCCCGCAGGAAATACACGATTCTCGATGATTGTTCCCGATTACGGGATGTTGCAGAGCAGTTGCATTCTCATCCCAAGCTGCGCTTTACCCCAGCCTTATTGGTGATTACTTGGGCAGATGATGACGGAATAGACGTCACATCTGACTTCGGAGACATGGTATGTGGGAAATGATCTGCCCAGACTATGTCATTCACATATTACGCCATAGATTCAAGAAATGATCCAGGAAAATTTGATAGGAAGTGCCCAGAACTTGATTATATCCTCCGTATCGGCCGACTGGGACAACAAATTCCTTGAAGCGATCAATAGGACTGAATTGGACGTCTTTGATAAAACGAAAGTCAATCTTGAATGGCGAGGTAATTCGTGTTTGTTCATTTTGGCAATAAGGTGCTGATGTCATACTCAGAACTATGGGATATGTATGTAGCCCCTTTCAGAATTCACGCGTCGGATTGGTTGGACAGTTGTTGGAACGGTGATCAATGTCGATATCAAACCCGGTTAAGCTTACGAATTACACTGAACTTCTCTCTCTCCTTAGGGGATTGGTCCCGTTACGGCGAGGTCATACGATCGATTCAGCAACTTCAACACGCGTTGACTCACGAGATCCTTGGGCTGTTAGGACACAGTCCGGACATCCCAACCGATGCGCTTGATGACGTACAAGCTCCAAGCCATCTCAATGCAGGTCGGTATTGTTATGAGTTTGCTAGACATCGCTGATGAATACTGCCATAGCACACGCTCTCGGTCCTTTTTTGGATGCCTGTCTTCATACACCCATTGCTCAAGTCGAGAAAGTACTCGGTCGCGCTGAATCTGTCATTCCCTTATCACGAGATGAAGTCGAAGCATCTAGAGCTCGGTTCGAGGCGATGTTGCGGACATCGTCGGAGCATTTGCGTCAACTAGCTGCACTTGCACTGTCTTCACGTTCAGCGCAGAAGCGTCCCGCCGAGGACCGCAGTGACATCGGGAGGTCCGTTCATCCTTGACATGTCTGTAAGTTTATACTCAATTGAGTTACGCAGCTCCTCCTCCGTGAACAAGCGCGCCAGAGTGTCAGCATCGCCCACTGTATCGGAGCGCAGCCTTGACGAACTGAATGGGTTCACTACTCCGCCTCCCCTCAGTACAGCCCCATCCACCACAGCACTCAGTGAAGCAGTTGTCAAACCGCCGGTCACTATTGCGATGCTCCGTGCGCTCGCTCAAGGAGTTCTGCGACCGTCAAAATGATTAGGTTAATACTTAGTGGTCTTATCGAATGGTTTCATTATCAAGCGCTTTCTATTTGCTATCTATACTGTCATCTAGGCCCCTCATATTGCAGTTTTCGTTATGGCTGTCAGGTCAAAGACTATGCTCGTTTGTCAGAGGTCTACCAGCTGTGGAATTGGGGTACCTGGGCTTTGGGTGAGTAGTGTTTCCGATCTCTCTACCAGTTCTAGTTTGATGTTATGTCTAGATTTCGGTGCTAGCATATTATGGACAGCACGGACCTCATGTGTGGGGAGTCAACGTGCTTCATCATTTGTTTCTCGTCCGCGTACAATCTGACGTGCACTCGAGCTACGTCTCGTCTCTCGGCAAGTGCTTCTTCCGATGTCGACGATCGTAAGGCTGTGCCCTTGGGTATAACTGAACTGAGCTGTAGCGCCTCGAAGCTCAAGGGCGAGACGCTCTCTGTAGAAATCTGTCACAACTATCATAAGTTAACGAAGGCATATTTTCGGATTGACCCTCACGCGCAGCCATGCAAACTTCCCCCAAGATAGCGGGATATACGTATGATATCCCATGCAACTGGTGAGTCAATCGGCTCAAGATTGAATGCAACGCACACTCACGGGAGTGAATGTTAACTTCGGTGCATGAGTAGACTCGGATAATAAGTTTACCTGTCAAACACGATGTACATCGATGGATCGTCATCATGTCAGTCCTGACATTCTGTTAGGTACGATGTCCGCTGCTCGTGTCCTGGTGTGTTGTTAAATTGGCCCGCATTCCGTGACTTGCTTCAGCGTACGTCCGAGCCAGCTGTTGGCGGCTTGGCCAAGTTCTCATGTGTGCTGCGGTGAACGCACCGTCTAGGCACAAGTGCATCCGTGGAAGATCGCAGGATCAATATACTACTGACTATACAGTGAAAAGAAGTAAGGCACGCGTGGGCACCTTCATATGTGCGTGAAGCAGCGTGAGAGGCGATGGGTATACGAGAACAACCATCGCTGGTTCAGCGAAAACTCGCATTTCACAGGGACATAGTGAGCACCAGCATCTCCATTTTCAACTCAGTGGTGTAGTAGGTATGGGCCGTTGGTGCGGCTATTTTGTGGGTCATTTGCACGCGCTGTTTATCGGTAAGCATTCAAGACACAGGATCATGATAGAGCTGATGAAATTGCACGCTTCTGGCTTACACCGTGAGTTGAATGGTTCCAGGCCTTCCATTAGCGGCGCTGCAGACATTAAACAAGTTCTAACATCCGAGATTTACAGCCGTTCGTCTTGTTTCGATTGCGAGGAAAGTGTGTCTCTGTGGGCACCTCTTCATCCTCGCTCTTCTATTTGGCACTGCGCGCTGGCTGTTTTTACTGCACATGATGTGGGAGGCGAGGACGAAGTCGGCATGGCTTCACAAAGGAAACTTCGCATTACGGCTCAGATACCCAGGGAAGATCTTTTCTCCGACTGTGGACGGTGATAACACGGACAGTTCGACGTTTCCTCGCTCCGTAATGCCCAATGGGACGACGACTACGCAAGCAACTGCATGGGCATCGGCCGCTCATTGTGACTTGACGTTCTCAGCTCTGTCACATATGTGATAGATACACAAAGGCGCCGGCATTCACCGGACGGCGATGGGCTCTTGCCGTCTTCTTCATTCCCCCGTAAGTCTTAACAAGGACCTTTCGCGCATCTTTTACGTTTACGAGTACTTCTGGTCATTGTTGTAGATGGACACCGCGTTTGTATCAGGAGACAAGGTAATACCCCTTATATCTCTACGTCTATTTCTAAACTTGAGTTACCCTTGTCAGCCTTCGGTCAGTGCAACAGCAATCGTCTATGTCCGATTCCTCCGTTCAGTCTACCTATTGTATCCATGATCAGTGACAATGCAACGTGCGGAAATTCCGGTCAGCGAGGATCATCTACTGGGATCCCGGTGAGAGTCACCCGGCATGCTTCGACGCTGTCCAACGGATGGTGTAGCGCACGTCAGCGGGCATTGATCATGCGCCGTTCACATCTGAGGAATGCTTACGGCCATACTGTGTTCCAGGCACGACTGGGGATGTCAAGCGTGTCAAGAACAGTCAGTTGCGTGTCTGCGTACCGTCGGAACATGGACCGAATTGTCGCGGACGAGGTGCTCAGTGGGCCTCGTCGACTCTGTGCAAGGTCCGTACATTCCGAGCTACCCATTAACAGAGATTCAGATGCTAATGCACCTGTTTATTTGGTCACTTCTGTTCTCTCGAGGCAGTATAAAAGCAGCTCGAGGCGTCGACACCATCCTCATCTTCTAGCACAGTCAACCCATCGAATCCAACATGGTCTCTGTCTCTTACTTCCTTGCATTCTCCTCCCTTCTGGCGTACGCTACAGCACGTGGTGCCCCACGTTCTGCATTTTCCCCTGTCTCCGACCTGCACCGCCGTGGTCTTACCGGCCAAAACGTCGCTTTTGCTTGTTTCGGTGGAGGCGGAGATTGTGAATGCCCCACTGACCTGAACGGGGATAGTGGCGTCCTCATCAACGTCTATCCCGGTTACCAATGCGCTTACCCCAATGGCGCTTGCACCTGGGACGACAAGGTCAGCTTCACGTATATTGTTAAAATCGCGGCAGTACTTTAATGCTCACCGCTGCTACCTTAGACCGGTGCACTGAGCAACATTTTCCAAACCAACTGCCCGACTACTGCACCCTGTAGCACTGCTGGTGGCTGCAGCTGCCCTCGTGACCTCAACGGAGACACTGGTGTCCTGATTAACCAGTTCACCGGATACCAGTGTGCATTCGCCGGTGGCGCTTGCACCTGGGACTTTGTGGGTATCTCATAGAATTGGATCAGCCCATTGTACTAATAATTGTTGTGTTATAGGATGGTAACCTGCAGAACACCGCACAGACCAATTGCCCTCAGGCCGCAAAGTGCAAGCAATCTGGCGCTGACTCCTAAGCGGCATATGTCGCACATTGACTCTGCCCCGTCTATTTGTTAATATTCTAATTTTCCATGACACAATCTTGTATTACGCGTCACTCTTCAGTTCTATACAACGTCAAATGTGTTATATTTTCTTAGGGTGTAGTTTACTTGTAAAGTTGTACAGTTGAATAGTATCGTGCTATCCTTGCGGTTGTTGGGGCCACAGCGATGTTTTGCGGCCTAGTAGTAGGCCTGAGGACTTTTCAGAATCATCACACTCGCCGCTTGAAAATTTGCACTGGCAATAAACCCAATCGGCACTGAACGGTGCGCAAGTGATGGAAGACATTCTTCTTGAGAATCAAAGTTAATGGATCAACGCTAGGATAGATAAATGGGAACGACAGACTACCCTCTAGGCTTTCATCACCGTTTGTACTTTGACCATAAACCTATTCTCATCTTCCGCGCTCCGATCGAATAACAAAGTACAGGTCAGAGAAGATGTCAGCTTCAAAGTAAAGCGTTGGAACTATCACGTGATTCTTGCTGGAAGTCAAGATATTCTCAGCCCTCTAATCAAACATCCACTCGACTCATGCATGTGCGCACTATGGTCGGTACTCACCATACAACACATCCCACGTCGAGCTTCATCTACAGTTACTCTCGTTCGCCGATTCGTAACTCCAGATGCTGCCCGAAGCAGATGTGGCGCTTCCCAGTTCAGTAAGCCGACTCGCCCTACTTGTCTCTTCCGCAAGCCTGAACTACATGCTCTCGTGAACGGGCAGTATGTTGACACGACTCTCTCTACTACCACCATCTCAGTGTGGGTCCATATAATACATCCTCATCGTGCTGGAAGGATCTAGGTACATGTCTTCGGATTCTCAGGACTCAGTCGAGCATGGGTTTGAATGGCCAGCCAAAGAGTCGGCATTGCAAGCCGCTCGTACATTCCTTCAAGAATGGTTCGTTGAATGTGTTTACTATTCTTGGTCGTTTATTAATTCTTATCCTTTGTAGTGCGGCCGCTCGTTCGCGCACTCTCATGCTACCTGACAAGGATGCCGACGGGCTCTGCGCCTCTCTCATAATATATCGAACACTCCTTGCGCTGGGTCTCCCGTCCGACATGATCTCAACGCATTTTGTCACGAAAGGATCTAACGTACATACAGAGAGTGAGCGGGTCCTCTTTGAGGCATACAAACCACAGTACGTGATCGTCGTCGACCAGGGCAGCCGCAGAGGGGACCCACTAGTGCGCGGCAAGGGCACCAGGACTCTGCTCGTCGACCATCACTGGACAAACAGCGACGACGACTTTCCCCAGGGTGCCTTGATTCTGTCCGCTGCACGACATCCGCCTGTTGCCACCTCCAGTGCACTGGCATACATGCTCTGCCGTCCCTTCGTTCCCTCGCAGAGAAGAGACGGGATTGATTACCTCTGTGTCATGGGGACTTACGGTGACTTGGGCGCGTCTTTCGTCTTTGGACCCGGATGGCCTAACGAGGAAATACAAGCTTGCATTCGTCGCTGCACTAAGAAAGCACTGTTGAACGGTGTCGTGCTTCTCAATGCTCGTGAGCACTTTGTTAACCCTACTACTATATGGGCGTCAGGGTTTTGACTTTGTACTTCACAAGCACGCAGGACGGCAACATACGACGTTCAGTCCGCATGGACGGCCCTCCTCAAAAGCAAAATATCTCCTGCACCAATCCTAGAAGATCCGCGCCTCAAGGATGCACGTAAGGAGGTCAACGAAGAAGTCTCTCGAGTCTCACGAAATAGACCATGGTTCTCAGGCGACGGCAGAGTTGCGCTTATCAGAGTCACAAGCAGCGCGCAGATACATCCTATGATCGCAACTCGATGGTCTTACTCGCTCACGTCCACTAAGCTCGAAGTTGTTATGTGCGCCAACGACGGTTATCTTCCCGGAATGACGAATTTCTCTTGCCGAGTTGCCAAATGCGCAAAGGACCGGCTGCTTAAGGACGCTCATGAGACTTGCTCGACTGGGCAGAAAAGAAAGGCGAGCGCATTCTCACCTGACGACGAGGTCGACAGCCAGGGTATCAACATTATAGAAATCTTGAAGGATTATGCCGGTCGAGAAGACGGTTTAATAGACGACATGGGCGAGAATTTTGCTCGTGGACATAAGCAGGTGCGATACTCTTGGCATACATAGTTTAGTTGTTTCTTCTCATCTGGCAATCGCGCAGGCCAGTGGAGGCATTGTGAACACAGAATATTTCGAGCGGCTGTGGGTGATCATGCAGACCTCGTCATCCCATAATGAAGGTGAGTTGGCGTTGATTCGGTTTGTGCAGCTGAACACCGACATAGCGTGACATCTTTCTGATAGAAGATTCCAAGGTGAAGAGGCAGAAGAAACCATCCGCTCAGAAGAATACCCTGGAGGGCTGGCTTATACGTTGATATGGCCTCTGGGACGATTGTCGGTCCGTTTTTCTGTTGTAATATAGTTGGGTCATTACAACACAATGTCGTGAGATTGTGTCGTCGCATTTTATAGAGGGAAGGGACTGAAAGGATTCATAAAGAGTAAACCCTAGATAGAGCTTAATTCCGTCTCACCAATAATAACCGCGGATCAGCTGCGTGATATCATATGCATAACGACAGAGATCAACGTTTGCTGCGTACGTGCTTACCCTTTTACCTGTGCCACCACTATCCTAGTCTTCACGGCGGCGACTCTACCAGCCACCCTCTTGGTCGTCTGCGCATAACGCAACCTGTATACCATGACCGACAGGAGTAGGGACGTAGGTATGTCGATGGTTTCGCTTCCAGACATACATCTCATTCGATAAAGTCGCCATTTTCCACTGTTCCTTTCATCCTACGCGTGGCAATGTGGTTGACTGGTCACTGAAGGCAAGCGATGACATCGACCTTTCGAATGTTGAGTTCAGTTGTCTGCCAAGTGGGCTGCATACAGTGGAAGAGGATGTTGTGTGAGTGTGAACATGTGCCGTCCTCTCTCATATCCGTTTACGCCTGTACACATTTCCCTCTGGCCAGCTACTTCCTCCAAGACGAGCATCCAGGTGTGTGCATCTTTCGCCGTCGGCAGACGGAGGAGCACGGGCACCGCGGTTTTCGATTGTCCTCACTAGGGGTCCTCCTCGCTCCCTCTTCCGCGCCACACACAAGCCTACCTCGCCCGTGGTTGCATGTTCGCTCGCTCAGGTCCCTCGTACATGCACTCTACTCAAGAATGGATGGCCGCGCCATCCTCGAGCCTACCGACTCAGATTGGGACCCCGTACGCACATGGTTCGAACAATACCACCTCTCCCCCGAAGAATATGTACCCCTCCCCGCTCTCAACGTCCCGCTAACCTCCCTTGGACCCTCACTCCTCACCATCTCGCGGTTTCTACTGGCTAGGCGCAGGGTACTTATTCTCGCAAAGCCGCCCGTGGAAGGTGCGTGTGTACTATGTTGGGTGATCGGCGAGCTCTGTTCTGGGGTACATCGCACAAGAGAGAAGCCGCATATCCTCGGGATGGTGACGCTACATGACTTCGACCGTCTTCAACTCTCGGAGAGCGGCCCTGGGTGGATAGCATGCACGACTGACTCAGTGCTTGTTGAGAAGACGCGGTGCTGGGATTTGCTCGTGGACCTCACATCATGCGATCTGTCGGCACTATGTTCGCTACCATCTTTATCCACTACAGAAGTAGGAGGTGGAGGAAGGCCCAGGCTGTACGTCCCAAAAGGAAGTCTCGATGGCGATTCCGAAGAAAGGAGGAATGGAAAGAAAGAGGCTGTGAGGTTTGCATGGAGCGATGTCAAACTCGTTCGTACATCCATGACATTTGTGTCTTCCTGGACTAACACCGACCGACCTAGTGGACTGACCTTTCCCGCTTCGCCCCATCTATCTCGTCTTCCACGTACTTTACCTCAAGAGTACCTCTACAGTCGCGAACGCCGGCGTACAGACCTCCACCCGGTCCTTCCTCATCACTTACTGCACCATCGTGGCTGGATGTCGGCAGAATTTATGAAGATGCGTGCATCCTCTGTGCAAGTGTATGGTATGCATCATCATCGGATGAGGCTAGAATACGATTAGACGGAAGCGACACGTTATCGTCGACACCGGTGTATGAAGGAACGCAGGGCATGTCTTTGGAGAGCACCCATCAGAGATCAGTATCTGGAACAAGCAGAGAGCCACTTCAGACTACGAAACGAGCATTGAAACGGATGAGTGGGGGGTCAAATACCGTATGGACCAACTGGACAGGACGCGGTCGCCAGGACCGAGATGAAGACGAAGAGGAAGATGCAGAAAACAGTGAAGAGGATCGAGAACAAACCGTTTCTCGTGTCTTCCAGGGGTATCACGCTAGACTCCTTGAACGGCTCGACTCGATCATCGTCGAGCAGACAACAGGAACAGAGCATTCACAGCATCAGCCCACTCGGGAGGAGGTGGTTGTGTTAGCTCCGAAAGATCTTGCTGCGCTAGACCTCAGTCCGTTAAGCGGCATGGACGCACGATGGGTAGAATGGCTCGCAGAATTGCGTACACCTGCTATCCCGATCACCAGCGCTGGGGCACCGAGGGTAACAGTCAAAGTGAGGAAAGCGCGATGGCGGGACGTGCTTGGCGTTGTATTTGGATTCGGTTAAGGGGATACACCGTATGCAATGAGTTGGTAAGTTTCCATATCGGTCACACCGACTGCGATTTCTCAAGACTTTATTTTCAGCTGCAGACAGGATGGATTTATCTAAGTTTCGTACATGTACATGTGTTGATTCATAATCACGCTATACTAAATTGTGCTGGTGGTGTCCTGCCGTGTTCTGATCCATGTCCAGGTAAGTATATCCTTTACTTCCCGAATGTAGCGGCTAATCAATGATACTGTATTGGCTCTCATGAGACACTGACGCTTCTTAAGGGTAAAGCAAATGGCTTCGCGCTGAAATACGCGTGCATGTACGCGAGAGCAGCAGAACGTCCGGATTTATAGCGCCTATCATTCTCTTGCGACGCATAGTCTAGCACGACAAGGACCAGCCATCAATCATACGTGGCAAGTTGTTCGACGCGTATCCTCTTTCCTAAGCACAGCTCATGCATTATAGCGTGAATCGCTAGAGTCGTATCGGATGTCATGCGCAGAACAAATACGAAGGAAGAATATTTGTTGCAGTCCAGAATTCAAGATTTAGCATACACGAAGAACTACACCAGCTCGAAGTCCGTCATCACGCTACGGGCGGCAAGATGAGTGGCACTGGTCCTTTAGGGTGGATCTTGTGCTGCATCGTTGCTGTATATCCGCGAATGAACTACGATCAAGTTTGAAGAGGAAGATGGCGTCAACACTACTATCACATACTGTTCGCTGACCACTTACATGGTCAAAATGCGTCGTACGTCTAAACGCGCCCCTCGTAACGTTACTATCATCCCAGTACAATCTCCTCAACCATCTGTCCAGATGAGGATATTCATACCGGATCATCTTGAGATTACATTGGAAGATGGTGAAATAGGCAGCGTCGAAACGAACGATGGTGGTGTACAATCGGAGGTCGGCCTCGGTGATATGTTGTCCAAATAGGTACGGGCCTTTCCCTGCATCCTCGTTACTCCGTAGGATGGCCTCTAGCCTATCAAGGGAGTCGAAAAGTGGGTAAAGATTTTCCTCGTATGCCTCCTGCGTGGCTGCAAACCCGACTTTATACACCCCATTATTGACCGTATTGTAGACCCATTCGTTAAGCGCATCTATGTCGTTCCGCAGAGACTCTGGGTAGAACCCGCCGAGTGGATGCGCGGACTCCTGCCGCTCCAGGGGTAGCAGGCTGTCGAACGCGGTGAAGAACATGCGGATAATCTCGCTGCTCTCGTTATTGACAATCGTCTCCTTTTTCTTATCCCAGAGCACTGGTACGGTGAACCGGCCGGTATACTCAGGATCGGCTTTGAGGTAAAGCTCGCGGAACTTGGTGAAGCCGTACAGTGGATCGGAAGCGGCCGTGCCAAGTCGGCCGGTGTATATCCTATGTCAGTGACCATGTCAGTGAACAGGCAGGGTTGAGTGATATGGGCCGAAGGTAACGTACCATCCTTCTTTGGTGAGCTCGTAGTCTGTAACCACGAGCTGAATGATATCCTCGAGGCCCTTTAAGGACCTAACGAGGTTGGTACGATGTGCCCACGGGCAACCTAGGTTAATGTAGAGAACCTGTACGTTGGTCTTCAGATTAGCGGTACTTGACAGCTGAAAGCGAGAAAGTAGACTCACGTAACGGTCTTTCTCTGCCGGAAACTCCGAATCAGGGCTTGGCGAGACGAAGCTACGGAAAACGGATGCAGGTCTGCGAAACTTGCCATCGCTGTCTGCAAAGTCGTGGATGCTTTTCTTCGAATTGGTATCTGACATTGTGAGGATGGATGTTAGGGAGAGCGAGCGTCGACACTAACATATATGTACTCCCTGGTACCAACTCCCATCTGTCCTTACGTGATGCAAGTCATTCTTGAGTACGCAACAGATGTAATCCAGCGCATTTGCCGTGACGGTATTGAGTATGCTGACCTCAGGCTTTCTGTCAGTGTGGCACTGTTACTCATCTTCATTATGTCACATCATTCTCAAGCGCACAGTTCCGTTGGAGCATACAGAGGACTCGGTAATATATTGGCACGTCTGGGTTTTTGACTATACACGGTTCGTTACTCCTTGTGACATAACAGTCCAAGGCAGGGTGCGGAAGTACGAAACTCTACCGACCGTACATTCTGAACGAGCGAACCTGAAGGACGCTCATAGTCATTGTGGCGTAAAGCATGAGTAAATACAACATCCTATTTGAGAACAACAAAGTTTAGAGGTGTAAAAAGAGTGGATAAGCAACGTAGACTATATCAGCGAGAGTGAAAATGATAGACCCAGCAAGCAAAAGCATTCGTGCGTATTGACCCTTCGCACATGATCAAGGCGGGCTTGGTGGCGGTGTCCTCAGAGCAGCCAACGGCTTCCTCCCATCCATATGAAGTTCTTTCCGTAGATGTTCGACCGCAACGTCGACTAGATCTGGATGCACGTCGAACGAGGATAGGTTCGTTCCCGGGGCGTTGAAGACAGCGCGACTACTGATGCGGAAGCGACGGTATTCACGCCGTTCGAAGAGAGACATAGGAATGGGCACGTAGAACCAAATCAAGTACGCCATACGGGCAGCTGCAGATGTTGAAGATACGCCGTCAGTGAGAAACACGTCGGGGAGGGGTCCCCACTGCCATGATGGTTCTAGCACGATGCCTTCGCTTAGTCTGATCGCTCCTGCTTTCCGTTGAGGATCGAGAGTCTTCCCTGTATAAGGCACGGAAAAGTCGGGTTTAGGTGTGCGTACTGGTGGGCTCACACTCGATGTTGAGGGCGACGAAGGAGGGGTCAGAGGAAGTGTCACATCTTCCAAGGAGCTGAAGACAAGCTCCAGTTCATCGATTGGTGGGAAGTCGTACGGAGGAGCAGTGAGATCTGCAGGTAATGATGTGTCAACGACCGCCAATGTTCCATGCCAGGTTGTGATCGCACTGAAAATAAAGAGTTAGCTCAGATGGATTGCATTAAGAAGACATGTTACTTACGAATCTTGCGCATCCCATACTGTAAGATGTTTCTCACGAGGGAGAACCTGGATGTCAAACCTGCCGCGATTCCACCCTTTACGCAGCGAAGTATCGTCTTCACATGCCTCGGCAAACGATTTTGCATGTTGGGAGTCTAGGGAGTGTTGTGTCTTCCTGCTACTGTCAGCTGAGGGCTTTCTGGACACAGAAGCTAGCATCTCCCGAAAGTCGGAACCAACATCGTCTGCCTCGAGCTCATCCTCTAGCGCACGGTCAAGAGCGGCCTGTGCATCTCTTTCCTCGTCCTTCGCAAGAAGCGAAGAGCGTCGCGTGCGTGACATTATGGACGAAACCGGGATGCGGGAAGGCGGACGAGAAGACTCGTGGTCAGACAGTATTGACATCATTGAGGATGACGACCTAGTCAGTGGACGAGGTGACTTCGTGGGTTCCTGAGTGTTTGAGGTCCGGGTGTGCGTACTGACGCTTGTGCCCTTGCCCGTCCACACGATGGACATCATAGAGGAAGACTCCCGTGTCAGAGGTTTAGGCTTCTTTGCGACGCCGGACCCTGTCGGCTGTGTGATTGTCTTAGGGAGCTGAGGCAAATCACGATCAGACGCGGACGTGTCCAATGTCGGAAATGGCACGATATCCTTGTTCTCCGATTCTTGACTCATTACGACGTGCGGCTCATTGCTCTGTACACAGGTGTATGCCGTGCGAGTGAGCACAGCTCTGGCAGGTCTCGTCGGCCCAGGATTCAAAGGGAGAGTGGAAGGAGCCCGTTTGTGCTTCTTGGTGGAGACAATCGTGCATATGCTCTCGGTGCTATCGGACTTGCGTAGCTCGTGTGGCCTGGGGGTCGGCTGGATGGTCGCCACAGAAGACGTCGAGTCGGTTCGTTGGCGTACGCGTGCGCCACGAGAGATCGTCGTCGAAGAGATGTGAGGAAGGTCAGAGACATCACTAGCGTCGACCTCGCCATACGTCCTCTTGTTGCTAATGGGGAGTCGACTTGGGAGAGAGATGATCGGAGGGGCCGGAGAGCTTTCCTTGGGTTTCAGGAGTAGCATCCTGCGGACCCGGCGGGAAAGAGCGGACGACTTGTTGTCACCGACGGGGGCCATGATAACAGAGGTAGAGAGCGGTTTGAGTTCAGCGAGAAGGAAGGACGATATTGGGCAAAGCAAGAGAAGACCAGACGGGGCAGCGCACAGCGCAGACTGGCCGACGCGGAGTGCACACGTTAGCCAGCAACGAGTACAAGGGAGTGATAATGAGCAAAGGGTCTGACGGAAGGTTGCATTTGCCAAAGACAAGACACTGCGTTTATATGCACAATCATATGGTGGCCTAGAACTTGGAGGGATAAAGAGAGCTTTGGCCCAATCGGAACCGCTCGAGATGAATCTTAGAAGATAGGGCGAAATGTACCTGGGCAAGCTATTGTGCTCATGCCCACTAGTCAGAGTGAATGATGCGACTATATCGTTGTTGCATATCTGCAAACAAAAGACGTACATTCGAGGCTAGGATCAGATATAACGTGCACGCTTATGGTTCGTCCTGTTGAAAGATGAATGACCTCTCTGGCGCTTTCAGATAATCAGAACAGAACACAGGGTTTCGTGGCCACGGTCATGGTCACAAGCGGCCACGTCAAGACGTACAGTTCTGGTCGGAAGCCTGGCCACGCAGCAGCACGCGGATTTTCCGGCGGCCGAAAATGTCCCAACTGCGAGTGAGCCAGGTTTGAGTGACCTCGATGCCTTTGTATGATCATCATCCAATGCATGGGCCAGAGATACTAGAGTGTAGGGTATCGACGATATCAAAGTCCTCATACCCAACGAGCAAGATATCAGGCCAGATCTAGACCAAAGGAGTGCATATAATAGAAAGTAGAGTAGCCTGCTTGCGTAGTCGGTGTCGTCTACAGCAGCTTGTCCGGTTTTCGCAAGTACGAGCTCTTTCCCGAGAGCAGTGGGCCTTCTAATCTTGAGGTGTCTTTGCAAGGCGAGCTACGTATAGAAACAGGACGACGACAATGTCCCTGGCGAGGTTCGCGCCAGTTTCGATGAGGAGGGACGTTCTTGAAAAGTCATTTCGTGTTTGGTACGTGAGGGCAGCGCCATGACTCATCTTCATTATGTCACTTACACATGACTCTCTGAACGCTCTTCGAACGCGCACTTCGTTTGCTTAATCTTCGTCTTCACCACCAATAATCAGGTGCTGTGGCATTCACTGTCTATCTCGCTGTCCGACTAATCGCAGTAGAGGCTGCCGCTGGGGCGTTATTCAAATGAGTCTGCCTTGTGTGGAAGGCGGCTAGTGAAGTAACGGGTGCTGTATCAGAACGTCCCTTCATGAGCAGCCGAGGTTTCGAAACTGTTATAGACACTGCGACGGCAGCTTCTGAAGAACCAGCCAATAGTGTCATGATTTCGCTTGGTGTGCAATGAAGATAATGCGTCGTCGAAAATGCGACCACTGATTCTCAGTATGTTCATCGTTCCCACAACTCCGTTTTTCAGTGAACTTACGACATAGAAGCATATCGACGCACCTCATTTCTATAGGACGTGTAGATTGCCTGCTCCCCCGCATTACTTCCGGCGATGTGATTGCCACTGATCCCCTTTAAGCTCATCCCCGGCTCCACGTTATCTGTTGCTCACCATTGCGATTGTAGCACAACTGTGGCCATCTGACCTTGTTGTGTTCGCAGGAGGCCGAGGCTGTCAATCAAGGCAACTCTATTACTCAGATACAGACGTCATCTTCACTATGTTCCGAACGAAACACTTCTCGCTAGCTGGGAAGAGATTATGGACTGAGACTAACGGTTAGAATGAACGCAGTACTCTTTGTCCAGCACGGTCCTTACAGGAGCTTTGAGTCGTATCTCACTGACTACTAAGAGTTGCACTACCAGCCTCTCCTTCGGATAGAAGGTATGGATGACTAATGACATTTGGACTCGGACAACTTGCTGTAGCCGCGTAGGATGTCACCGCCTTACTAATGACTTTACATGTTCTCTCCCGATCTTCTGGCCACAATATCAGTCTAACAAATGAGCAGATGATGCAAGACTCAGGTTAGATGGTGCGCATCTCGATGACCGTGGAAGCTGACCGCTAATCTGGAGTGCTTATAACATCTCTGTCCGCTGTGTCTCAAATCAGCCACTCAAGTGCTCTTACCCTCCTACAGCTACCATCGAAAGCATGTCGACCGAGGAATCCAAGAAAGAGGGTACTACCATCCATGACCGCGCCAGCGCCGATGGCAAGTATCGGCGACAGGCCTCTTCGTTCCGCAACTTCATCTCTTCAGACCCGAATGCTGAGTTTCCAGCTGAGAAGGGCCGATATGTACGCTCCCCTTGCTAGCATGGAAAAATTATCGATTGACACTGCGAAAAGGTGCTCTACATCAACTTGCAATGCCCCTGGGCACACCGCGCCCACCTGGTGCGAGTATTGAAGGGCCTGCAGGATGTGATTGATCTGGTAGTCATGGATTATGAGCTTACAGAGCTAGGCTGGTACGTGGAATCGATGCCCCATACCATGCTATTTCCATCGTTTACACGACCTCACATAGGCAATTCACTGGACGTCTGGGCACGCATGAACGCGACCCGCTCTACGGCTTCACCAAATTCCGCGAGCTCTACTTCAAAGCCGACCCTGAATACCAAGGTCGCTTCACTGTCCCCGTCATCTGGGATAAGAAAAAGGAGACCATCGTAAACAACGAGAGCAGCGAGGTCATTCGCATGCTGTACTCTGCTTTCGACCACCTTCTGCCCCCGGAGCGCCGCGAGTCTGCGCACCCACTTGGCGGGTACTACCCGGAGCCCCTTCGCAAAGATATCGACGAGATCAACGACTGGGTGTACACATATGTTAACAATGGAGTTTACAAGGTCGGCTTTGCGGGAACGCAGGAGGCGTACGAGGAGAGTCTCTATCCGCTCTTCGAGGGACTCGATAGACTCGAGGCAATCTTGAAGAACAATGAGGAGACGGGCAAGGGTCCATACCTCCTCGGCCAGTACATCACGGAGGCGGACATCAGGCTGTACCCGACCATTGTGCGATTCGACTCTGCATACTTCACGATCTTCAAGTGCAACCTGAAGATGATCCGGTATGAGTATCCGCACCTGGACAAGTGGCTACGCAGGCTCTATTGGGACCAGAGCGAGGCCACGAGGGGCGCCTTCAAGGAAACGACGGAGTTTGAGCACGTAAGTGAACGAATCTGTATCACGCAAGGACGAGACTGATGTGTGGATGTGTTTCTTACAGTTCATCCGTGGGTACTCCTTGGCATCGAAGACGAAGGTGTACCCCAAGGGCCCCACGCCGCTTATCCTGCCCGCTGTTGCTGTCGCTGCTTGACTGAGGAGCGGCCCCTTCAGGCGTTATCCCGCGTCGATGTAGGATCTAAATGTATCAAATATGCTTTGTATGTCGCAAGTTGTATTGCTATCGAAAGTTCCATATGACGTACTGGCTTCAGTGTTCGTGTCGATTAAAGGATTGTTTAGATGCCCTGCTACGCTGCTGTGTATGATGACTTCGAGTAGCAGGGAGCCAATTTCAGTGGTGATCAGACATAGGACGATGTATGTGCACATACGACTTGTCGTATGATGTCAGTCGCAAAGCGAATACGCCACTTACTCATGAGCCGGCCTGGGCTGTCAAAAAGGCGACTGACATGCATGGAAATATCAAGCCGCCTGGCCTTTGAACGAAAGTTTCGCCAATGGTTCAACTCCTGCATAAGAACAAGTACAGACATAGGGCTTTGACTACCCTGTTTTATGCGTGGCCCGCGACGGTGAGAGTGACTCTCTCGCCGCCCACTTCGCTCGCACTCAGATCCACCCGTCCATCTTCCGTTATCACCACCTGCACCTCCAGCTTCGCCTTTTTGCCGCTGGCAGCCTTCGCCTGCAGCAACACGGCTCCCAAAAGGAGAGATTTTGTGACAAGTTTGTCCTTGACCTCGATATCCTCCTCTTCCTCCTCCTCCTCTTCGTCATCGTCAAGGTCTACCTTAGGCGGTTTCTCCAACGTGACTTTGATGCTCTCGTCAGCCTCCCACAGCTCGAACCCAAGCTTGCCCTCCTCGCCAACTACGGCCTCAAACTGGACCGTTCGTCTGCACGGGATTGGCGTCTCGCGCAGTACAACCGGTACCCACTGTCCTCCAAGCGGGTTCTCCTCCTTGCCTGCCTCAGGGAAGATCAGCCCGAGCGTCTTCCCCGTCACCTTCGTGGCCGTCCACTTCTCGCTGTTGGCGCCGAACGCCGCTTTCACCTCCTTCTCTTCCTCGGTACCCTCGGCGAGCTGAGCAAGAAGCTTGGCTTGCACAGCGCATCCACGACTGAGCAGCGTTGTTGGGTCGCCGACACCCCCTCCCACGACTGTACCAGTCGAGAAGGGCGTGACTAGGTCCTCCCGGAATCCACTCAAGCTCAGGTGCTCGTCCAGTCCGGGTAAGGACGCGCTGCCACCAACGTACACGATCTCATCAACATCGTACAGGTCCAGCCCGGCGCTTTCGACGAGCTGCTTCGCCTGTGCGCTGACGCTGGCGTAGATTGACTTCATCTCAATGTCGAATCGCAGGCGGTTGATTGACCCCGTGTAGTCCGCGCCGTCTTTCAAGGACTCGACAGAGCAGGTTGCAGGGCCCGTGGAGGCACTCACTGTGCGCTTGGTGTGCTCAACGGCAAGACGGAGCTTGGCCTCGGCACGTTGGTCTTGTTTTGAGTCAGCCGGGGCGGGAGCAACTGTGAGCGAGATCTTGGTCTTCTTGGTGAATTCCTTCGCGAAGAACTTGATGAGCTTTGAGTCAATGGCGTCACCGCCGACGGAGTGGTCTGAAGAGGTGGCCAGGGAGTGAATGAGGCCTTGACGGATACTCAACAGGGACAGCTCAAGCGCGGATGATCCGAGGTCGACGACGAGCTGCGTCCTGTCTTCCGAGAGTTCGGGGGTAGGCGGGTTAGAAAGGGCTGCGACGGAGGCTGCACCGTCCTCTTCGAGGAGCTGCAAGACCTTGACACCTGCATCACTCGCAGCGGCTTCAAGTGCTTTCTTCTGCGCGTCCGTGAACCATGCCGGCACGCTGATAACTGCGCCCTGGACCGCCTTGCCCAGGAAGTCTTCTGCGGACTGGACGAGGGACTTAATGAAGATAGTGGCTACCTCATGGACGGATAATACGCGGGTAGCCTGCGTGGGTTCAGACCTGGGGGTCGCCACCTGGGAGGCCAGCGGGGTCTGGTGCTGGGACCTGGGGAGGGGAGAGGGAGCAGCCTGGAGGACTTGTACCCTGTAGGCCGGCGTGTCAGGCTGGTCGGGGTGTTCAATCACCGGAGCGGACACGGTCAGCTTTGAGGTGCCGATTTCAGAGAACCTGTAATGATGTCCCGTTGAGTACGCGTTTAAGTGAGATGCGAGAGAGTAGGGAATATACACTCACTTCTTGCCAAGAAGGTTCCTGAACCCGGTGATGGTGTTTTGCGCGTTCTTTACAAGCTGGTGCTTTGCCTGATTTCCTATATACTATGAAATAGCGTGTCGCTTATATGAGGAACAATAAAGCGACGCGAGGAAAGACTTTTTGGAGAAGATCAGCTCACAATTTCCTCTCCCTGGAAGCTGATAGCACATGCGATCTGTCGCTCTCCATCTTCATTTGCGATACAGTCCGGATTCCCTTGCTAGATCATAGGTGGTTGATCAGACACAATGAGCAGCGGTAGAGAGATGAGGTGAAATCCATACCTTGTTCAGTACGGATATCGATGCGTACGAGTTTCCAAAGTTGATGCCGACGACGGTCGGAATCGCACTCGCAGCGAGGTCAATTGGGGCCTCTGCGCTTCCATTTTGTTTGTTAGAGACGGCCATAGCGTGATAAAGGGCCGAAGATGGTGGTTGAAGGTGTATGTGTGCAGAAGCAAAGTTTTGAAAACTGTGATAACTTGAATGATCGGCTGCCAAGGTTAGGGTTACTGACGCGACCTGATTGCGAACGTCGATGCATCCATTACTTCCGAATCAACCGTGGGCTCGGTCGCATTGCTCTCCATGTTCGAACTATACGAAAAAAGCACGATCGACCTTTCATCAGCGGAAATCTGAGCAACGAAAACACGTTTTGGTGATAGTCGTCGGCTGTGATAATGCACCCGTAGCGCTAACTTGCGACCCGCGGCTTGGTAGTACTCAAACATCTCGTTCATACTGAGGTGCGTAACCTTAGCACTTCTCTTTTACACGTCTTCAATATCTAACTTCGTAATCCCACCGATTGCTCAAAGGGGAACAGGACCGCACATTCCAATATCCTTTCGAATTTACGTGTGAGACGCGTATCTTCCGCAGTGAAAGGCCGCTATGTCTCGCGGTCGTCGTTGCACCAACATGTCCGATGAACACACATCGTACACTCTGTTTTGAAGAGGGACAAGACGTTACACACAGCTGAGTACGACGCGTCGAGATTGAACGCGTAGACCCTAACCCTAAAAAGAATACTTTTAATGGATCAGTTTCCGACTCGTGTTTTGATCGCCACGGGGGTGCTTCACTCAGCCACCTGAAATGTTCCTCCGAATATCCTCACGCTCGTTTTATCGCTCTCATCCATCCAAGATTGCAGCGCGCACAATGTCCTCCATCTACATCGTCCCCGTTGATCCAACCGCTCCGGCAGCGTCCTCAGTAGACAGCGTCGACGCACCCAAGCTGTGGGCATCCCTGCCTCACGCGAGCAAACCTGCGAAAGCTGGCAGTGCCAACCTGTGGTTTGGGACACCATCTGGCGAGCAGAATATCACAGCGTTGACATCCCTGGGCCCTGCATGGTCTAAAAAGACCACCTCCGTGGACGCAAAGCGCGAAGCGGTCCGTGCAGCTATTGGAAGCGCTATTCAGCAGGTGCGAGGACTTGGGGAGGGTGTGGACGGACGAAAAGTACAAATCGATCTCGGTGCCTCTGGAATCGATCCGCATGCGGCGGCAGTATCGGCCAACCTCGCCTCCTACAAGTTCAATCTCAAGACGGAGCCACAGTCAGCTTTCCACCCCTCTGCGACACATTCTCAGGTGCCGAAGCTTGAGTTTGCGCCTGTGCAGGGCACGGAGGACGTACAAACAGCGTGGAGTGAGGGAGTCGTCTATGCTGAGGCTCAAAACCTCGCGCGGACGCTGATGGAGCTGCCTGCGAACATGCTCACCCCCACCCTCTTTGCGGAACGCATCCAGCGCGAGTTCAAGGCGGTAGCTAACACCGAGGTCATCGTGAGAGACGTCGGTAAGTCATAAATTCGATATGATACTTATAGGAGCTGACAGACAAATTTTATCAGCATGGGCTGAGGAGAAGGGCATGCACAGCTTCCTCTCCGTCACGTACGGCAGCTCTCAGCCAGCTAAATTCGTTGAGATGTGGGTGCCTATACTGTCCACGCTTTTTGTCAGCTTACATTCAACAGTCACTATCGCGGTGCTGCAGATAAGACCTCCACGCCTCTGGTTTTCGTCGGCAAAGGCATAACCTTCGACACGGGAGGAATAAGCATCAAACCCTCAGCGGCTATGAAGCTTATGCGCGGTGACATGGGAGGTGCAGCCACCGTCGTTTCTTCTGCGCTGGCAATCGCAAAGCTCCAGCTCCCGTCAGTCAGATTCTATGCGTCTCGCTTTGTCACATGTCTTATACGTTTTAACCCTTTGCTAGGATCAACCTGACGGTCGTCACTCCGTTAACCGAGAACATGCCCGGCCCGTCTGCAACAAAACCGGGCGACATTGTCTACGCGATGAATGGCAAGAGCATCGAGGTCGACAATACAGATGCAGAGGGACGCCTCGTTCTCGCGGACGCCATCTACTACGCCTGCACAGAGTTCAAACCCAACACCGTGATTGATGTCGCTACATTAACCGGGTGAGTCTTGACATAATGCTACAACATCGTTATACCAGCGACTCACGCACTGCTCTTGTAGAGCCATGGACATTGCTCTCGGAGAGATCTTCACTGGCGTGTTCACCAACTCCGACAGCCTCTGGTCTGAGCTGCACACCGCCGGCGAGCGTGAGCACGACCGTTTCTGGCGCATGCCGCTCTCGGAGGATTATGCGCCCCAGATTCGTAGCTCGAATGCCGACCTGTGCAACACCGGCGGAAGGCCCGCAGGCTCGTGCACGGCTGCGCTGTTCCTCAAGTCGTTTGTGCCTGGTGTGGACGGCGAAGAGGATGGCGAGGCTACTATTCGTTGGGCCCATGTCGATATGGCGGGTACTATGGAGGCAACGAGGAGAGGACCGTACCAGGAGGCTGGCATGACTGGTAGACCTACCCGGTGAGGATTTCGCGCTGCGAGTATCACGTGTGGACACTAATCATTGTTCTCCCAGTGCGCTCATTGAGTTTGCGAAGAGCTATGCTCAGTAGAGCAAGTTCGCAATCTAATTAACTAATATAATCGCGGTGGTCGGGTTTCTTGATTATACTTCATTACGTGTGCATTTGCCTGTCAGACTTCTGAGTGGAATCGCGCTCCTAGTAGAATAATCAATTACGGAAATCGATAGCTGATATACGCTCGGTGCGTTATCAGGGAAGTTGTGGATAGGTATACTACAGTATAGCCATGCTGACAGAACGCGTATGTGACGAACAGCACGCTACAGATTATGGACAAAATGTTACAGAGCATTAGATATGGCATTATCGTGCTGTAATTGCCTCAAGCTGGCCAATTAAATACTACGTAGATAATAGCGATAGTGACTAAGATAGAAGGTTGGCAAGAGCAAAGGAGAGTTGAGCAGTATCCAATGGGCGAGCGGGAGATTCTAAGTTCGGACCATCTTCTTCATCGTCTTCTCTATTCGACGGTGGTGTGAGGGACCCATCAAAACAAATAAGCTGATCAAAGCTGCGATACGACTGGTCGAACAACGGGCCACGTTTGCCGATGTAAACTCGTCCTGCTGGGGCATTCTCTTCGTCAGAGACCTCCGTCGTGGTCCATGTCGCGCGAGACTGGCCGATGAACGTCCGCACGCGCTTCCATGCAGACTTCGACTTCGGCCTCGGCCTCGAGCCAGTGGTGAGAACGATCCCTTGGGTGTTGCTATCTGCGACAACACCGACACCCATAGGTTCACGGCCAGAGAGTGCGTAAACCGTCCCCCATATCTGACCGGCAGCCATGGGTTGAGGAATAATCACAGGTTCCTCTGACGACTCTGATCTGCGGGAAGTCCTGCGCGGGTTGGCCTTCGGTCCACGCCGTGGAGCTCGACGGGCTAGTTCTACATCTGTGACCACATGCCTTGTGGACACATATGTTTCGCCGCGTTTTTGACAACATGCCGTGCAATTGCAGAATCCGGCGCATTTAGGACATTCCCAGTCTGGTATGTCAGGGTCGAACGGAATGTCTGGGTATCTGTTGCCAGGAGGGAAATAATTAGGGCTATATCATGGTGATTGTCAGATGATAGCCTACCTTTTGATCATGCAGGGTTGACAGAAGGGCAGGTCACAGAGAACACCATTTGGCCTGACCGCAGCACACCACATCTTATCATAATCCGTTATGCGCCTGCATTGATGGCAGGTCCTGTTATTATCATCTCCTGGTATTTTCCCCCGACGTGGCTTTGGCTTGAGGTTATGTTTTTCCAGCTTGACGCGAGGTTTCGGACGATGTGACCAGGTATCTTCCTCCTCAGAAGACTGCAACTCGTCAACCGAACGAGAGGCTGACCCACGAACTATATCCCTATGCGAATCCATAGAGAAGACGGAGTCCCTGGCCTTCGCTGTCAACTTTCGAATACGTTTCCCAGGAGCAGAAGGCGGAACAAGGATTGATTGGGCTTGTGATTCTCGTGCACGTATGCCTACGTCGTGAGCGTGGCCCTTTCCTTTCCCTTTAGTATCCTTAAAACGTCCCATAGGAGGCGGGGACGTCGCTTCCAGGTCCTCGAAGAAGCTTCCAGATTGCCATATTACCCGGGACAATGGAGGATCTGGGGATGGCGAGGGAGTTCTGAAGTGACTTGTGACGTTAGGCGGACCCAGGAGGCTTGGATTGATCGTCCCGTTATCAAGAAAGGAAAGGGGAGCTTCATCAGGGGCGAACGGAGACGGCATATCCGACATTGCCATTGAAAGGTTCCCTGATGCAAGGAAAAGAGAGCTGGACCATGGAGCTCCTTCTGGATCACTATATGGCAGGGAAGATGCAAACGAAATCTCAGTCTTAAACCCGGCGACATATAGGCGTACATACGTTTCGTCTGCGTTCACACCTAGAAAAGCGTCATGACCACGGACGGCGGTCTCCAGCATAATCTGCGAACTGTCCTGCTGTGAAAAGCCGTTTGCCGATGCTGCTGACATAGTACGATGATCCACAAATGTTTTCCATCCAGCTATATGCCCATGATTGATAGATGGATCCAAATGACCAGGGACATTGCCCATAGATTCAAGTACTTGACTTCGTTGTGGCTGACCGAGAGGTGGTCTACGATGATGAGGCAATTTGGACGGAACACGGACCTGTCGGGCTGGAGACGTTGAACTATTTTGGGAGAGAGCCTCCCTGGGAATGCCATCGACTGATACTTGCTCGCTACCCGCGCGCAGATAACTTCTCAATGCCCCTCGCAACATGGTGTCCAAAAGGATGAGATCTGGAATGCGAGTTTCAATGTCATCCAACTCATGTGTATCCACTTGCACATCAAAGTGCTCGCAGAAAGGTTGGAGGACGTCGTGAGCCCTCGGGCCAAGAGAATCGAGCTGAATTTCACTCCTTGCCTCTTGACGGAAGCGACGCAAATCGTCATCGTCGTGATGACGGCGCTTCTTTTTCGCAACAGGAGGGCGGCCAGAAGGGGTCCCGGATGCGCCCTCGGATCGCTTACGCTTGTGAGCGATGCCCGGGGTCAGATATGTTTGGGGAATATGTGTTCGAGGCTTAGTCTCGTAAAATGAGATGGGGTGATAATCTTCCCGGCTCCGGCCAAGAGGGAAAGAAGGAACATCGACATACATGATAGCGTGCGGAAGGGCATAGGCGGGTAGCTGAATTTTCTTCGAAATTCTTTGGGCCAAAGGCGTGTCGAGCGATGTCAGTGGTGAGGAGGGAACTTCATCTAATTCATCGACAGTCCTCACAGGAGTGCCTGGTAGTAGCTGACGTGGTTTCGACGATTCGGCGGGAAGCTGGGGGACAATCTATCAGTTGAAAGCTCGTCCATCACAGCGAAGTGATAATCACATTTGTTATCTGAGGATCGACCAGAGTGCTTTCGTCCAAGCTTCCCGCACGAAGATCCTCTGATGGACGCTTAAGCTCGTCACCGCTCATCGCACCAGTAGGCTGGGTGGCCTCTTTTATGGCGGGCAACACCTGAGGCGAAGAGTGATAGATACTGTCAGCGCGTGACGGCGTCACAGATGGAGACGGGCTCTGTTGAGGGGTTTCAGGGACCACAGAGAGTTCCTGTACAACGGTTGTGAGGATGATGCCGTCGATAGAGACATAGTTGACATTCACCCTCTCCAATGTCGAAGTCGCGAGACTAGGGTAGCGAACTACGTTGCTCAACTGGGTAAACGTAAACGTTCGCGACTGATAGGATATTACAACAGAACCATGCTAGTGGTCAGTTTGGTATCCCTTCAAGTTTCAATAAGACAGTTGCAACGTACCCGTTCAGTCGCTACAGTCTTCCCAACATCAGATGAAGCTGGAGACATAGGGTCAGGCAACTCTTCTGTGTTCCGGCGGAGGTTGGCTCCAGCTGACGTATGGCCCGCAACGGGTGTAAACTGGTCGAGCTTATCGCCGATCAGTCTCGCGTCGTGCTTGTGGTATTCAGAGAAAAAAGCACTCGGCTGACAGTCCGAGCTGGACTGCAACGAAGTGGGCGCAGCCTTCACAGGAGCAGCCGGCACCGTCTGAGAGGTCGACAACATGTCCACCTTCATTCCGTCGTGTGTGTCCGTGACCTTCTGGGGAGATGTGGGCATCTTCCGCCCTGTATCGTCAACGTTCGAGGGTCCGCTCAGCGGCGCTGCAGTACTGAACACGCTGCTTTCAGACCATTGTGAGATTGATATGCGTGGATCCTGTGAGGGTGGATGGTCAGTCAATTCAAGGAATATAGATAAAGACCACAATTTGCATACTGATCCTGATGCTGCAGGCACATGTCCCATCCCTGACACACCGTCCACGACGTGGTTGATTTCTGGGACTGGCATGACATCGGGTTTGGGTATCGATTGGAGATGAGGTTCACGTGTAGCATTCGAGTAAGGAGAGGCGCTTCCTGGACCGGGTTTACCAGAGTAATTAGTGGGAAGAGAACTCCTTTGTTGCAGTGATCTTATTGGGGAGATAGGGTTATAGGTGAAGACGTCATGGTGCGGACCTCGTTCGGGCGAGCTGGGTAAGCTCTGCGGCGTGGCACTATAATAGCCTCGGTATGGAACCGGAATGGACGGTTGTGTAGGAAGTGAGTATGACAGGGGAGACTGAGGCTTTATCAACTTCCATACGATGATCATACAGACAATGACGCACACTATCTGGTAGCCCACCATCCCTACCAGCTACACCCATGCTTCTTGACGACGAGATTACGTCGGCTGGTACATTCCAATAATGCACGGGCTGTCAGGTTACCGTCATGAACCACAGACTATGAACGATCAGCGTATGCACTTACTCTGGAAGGTGAAGGAGGTGAAGACTCCTCCGGCCATAACATGCTCGTGACACGCCTTCGCTCTTCCTCACTGTCAGGATATGCCGAGTCGGAAGAGAGCATTGCACTTTCGGAGTGATCGCTCCTCGCGGAACCCAGCTCGGAGCCGGGACGCCATTGAGCAATTCCGTGTGTAGGGGTTTGTGGAATTATGGGTGGCGGCATGTTCGTCGCACTCGTACTCTGCTGTGCGCCCTGATCAGCTCTCAACATGCCAACACTCTTGTTCACGTCCAAGGCCTGATTCATGGGGTTATAGCGCGATGTCGAGGATGCCGTTCGCGTCTGCGAGAACTTGCCATCCCAGTTTGCGAGTTCGAGGTAAGGGTGGTCGGCCGGCATAGTATTTATTCCAGCACTTCACGTGAGAATTCCTTTCGTAATAACGCCTACGCCCACCAATGGAGACGGCCCTGGCTCTGAATCGCGTTGGATTGCCACGCTCGTTTCGCTAAACTTGCAGAGATGATCTTTTGAGTCTTGTCGACAATTGCAGCTCTTACGACGGCCGTTGCCTCCTATCGAAAGGCATAGAAGAGAAGTACGCGTCTGCAAAGTGTTCGGCGTCGCCTACCGTATCGAGTGCAGCCGACGAAGAGGGCGAGACAGGTTCAAAGGGCGGCAGTCGCGTTCAAGATCCATTTGATGACTAGCGGCTAACGCCTGAACGCGACTTTGAATCTGCACGCGACTCGGCAAACACCGAGCCGGCGCCGGGTAGCTGCAACGCGAAAGGCAATCGTTCAAGTCGTTCCTCTGCGATACGGGTATTTGCTGCATAGCAGCGCACATATCTTTATGGTCGTACAGAGTACAAGTTGATTTTTATAACGAACCCGAATAGACTAACGATCATCCGATGAATTGTTAAGCAGAGCTG
Source organism: Trametopsis cervina (assembly GCA_022385755.1). NCBI lineage: Eukaryota > Fungi > Basidiomycota > Agaricomycetes > Polyporales > Irpicaceae > Trametopsis > Trametopsis cervina. The sequence continues at coordinate 1,270,683 of MU278354.1, read as the reverse complement.
AAAGTTTCAGCGAACAAGTGGAGGAATGAGAGAAACAGCAGTACATGTTACAAGCAGAGGAGAACACAATGTGCGAATTGACAACGGGCTTTTGCAGGAGGGACAATGGTGTATACACGGATGGATGTGCATCAGCGCCATAACAGCCAGGCGTGAAAACAACGGAAGGTTGGACCAAGAACTACAGACAGGGGTAATCTTCGTAGCAGCAATACCGCCAACCGACTACTGCTGTTGGCACTCCGCGGGTTGCACAGCATCCGAAGCAGCAGCATGGCGAGGTGGTGCGCGTCTCCTTGCGGGGACATCATCTTCCGAGTCATCCTAATCGTCATCCTTAGTCGTCAGTCACTTTGGAAGCTCGACATGCGAAAGAGGGAGAGTCATACATCATCAAAAGTGCCATCGTCGTCCTCGTCGTCCTCGAGGGACTCGAAGTCTTCATCGTCGTCGTCATCGATTCCTTCAAAGTCGAGGGCGCGGCCTGTAAACCAGTCGACGGCGTGAGGAACGATCTGTGGTAGTGTGAATACTCTGTGACGGCATATACAATAGGATCTGACCTTTTCCTTGAGATCCTCTCCGATCTGGTAATCAAACTCGAGCAGTTCTTCAATCGCTTCGAGAGCCTCCTCCCCAATCTCGCCATTCTCAAGAGCGTCTTCTCCTGGAGGTGTGGGTGGGCTGAAGAAGTTGAAGAACGAGTCCACGCTCTTAGCTTTGCGAACGAGGCGTGTGCGGTTCGTGTCTGCGAAATGATCAAATTGAGATCATGTCGGCATCGCAGGGGAACTAACTCACTTTTATTGCGTTGTTTTTTGATCTCGAATGCCTTTGTGAGGTCCTTGTCCTCTTTCCACTGAATCTTTGTTCCGATCGCACGATCGTAAACAAAGTCGCCGGTGTACCCGACCTCTTCCTGGTACAGGTATGTCTTCTCAAGAATTGTGTTTGTGAAAAAATCGTTGGGCTTGAAATGGAATGTGATCTTGAACCCAAGCTGTGTTCCAGATGCCGGAAGATAGGAGACAGAGATATCGGTCAAGCTCTTGAGAGCCTCAGCATCGCGGTCAGTGATGCTTTCGTTCAATCCAGGATGGTTGCGGAGAGCGGTGAGCCAGAACTCCGGAATGGCAGCTGGCTCGGGGTCGCTAACCGCGGGCAAGGGTTCGTAGTCCTCATCATCTTTCTTGGACTCCTTCTCACCCAGTTCAATTTCTTCAACAGTTGGCTTAGCTTCACCAAGCACGATGTCCCTTCGGCGCTCCCAAAGAGGCTTCTGGAGCTCAGCGTACTGGTATCCGATACAAAAAATTAGCTGACTGGCACCATCAAGAAATGAGGCGGACACAGAAAGCAGGTGATCAGTGTGATCAAGGGGGGTAGTGGATGTGCAGAAGGTATCATAGGGTAAAATGTGAACAAACGCGTACCTTCTTCTCAAGCTCAAGACACTCGCGTTTGTACTGATTTTGTAACTCATTGTGCTTTGACTGCACACCCTTGAGTGCCTCGACGCTACGTTTGACGTCGACTGGAAGGTTCTCTACGTAACCCGAACTACGTCCGAGAAGCCCTGCGAGCTTGCCCTGTACGAGGCCGAGCATAGCGGACTGGGCACCGGGAGGAAGAGTAGTAGTTTCCTCATCATCATCGTCCTCGGGCTCCTCGCCCTCTGTGATATCGGGCACAGTAGGACGGGAAAGACCTTGCGCGATAGGTGCATGTGTCAGGGGAGTGTTTTGAGGCGTCGGCGCCGTAGGGTCGTTATGACTGATAGGAATAGTGGAAGACATAGTGGTTCCGGAGAGAGAAAATTGAGATGAAAGGAGGAGGTCGAGCGATAGAAAAGGTTGCTCGGGAAGTTTTGCGTTCCGCACGAGATTGCTGAAAGAAAGTCCTTTGTAGCGGAGTTCAAGGCAAAGTGATTCCCGGCCGAGATATTCAGGCGGAGTAAATTAGTGGTGCATGTATTTCCCTCAAAATAGTAACGCCGATTGTCGGAGTTATGTGTTAGGATCCGTCAGATGGATCTCTTACGACATCTCCGCATACTGCGTGGATTTTACGTCTCATGAGGATGTTTTCTCGTATTTTCTGCTCAATACTCCCGGTCCGTCATCGCAGACAACGACAATGCGATGAGGCTGCGATGGGATTTGATACACGATGCACGCGGCCGGGCCACTTGATCTCTTTCGGAACTACCGCAGTCTGAAAGACCTGGGGGTTGGGGATCCAGATGACCACAGACTGAACACAGCGGCCTTCACTATTGTGACACTCTTCTCACATTACGCGAGACACACTTGTACGATTTCACAAACTCACTCAGTTCGCTTGTGCACAGGAGGAAATACAGCATCTCATGTTACGTTGTGATATCATCATGATCCGCAGCTCGAGACCGAGCCGGACAATCTAAGGTGAGTTACACTCTTTCGAAGATGTACAAGTACGCCAACTTCTTCAACTCTCTGACGCTCTCGACATCCGCCTTGACCACCTTTTCATCATTGAAGAGCACCCAGTTTTCCCCTACTTTGATATGTGAGACGTAGTGTCCGGAATGGACAGTGTGTCCTTTATGCGAAATGAAAGCTTTCAGTCTGTATCGCGCCGGCAGGGTTGAAGAGCCTCCGACGGCTGGCTGAGAGGCAACAGCAGATGAGGCTGGCTGTTCAGCGTCCTCACCGGAGTCGTCAGGATGGTTAAATAACCAATCAACGGCTCGATCAGGGTCTCCTCCCTGGAATACAGCATCGTCAGTCACGGCACGAAGAGATAGTTTGGCGAAGATGGACAGACGTACAGTTTCCCGAAGTGCCTTCTTCACCTGCGCAGGCGTGAAACCCATATCAGCGAGCATGCCAATAACTTCTGGAGAAGGTTCTGGTGCCGATCCCGCTGCCCCCGCTGTCGGAAGCTGGATAGGGGCATCGATGTCTACTCACCCAATGAGTGAGGGTTGAGGCCCAAAATTATGTAATGTGTACGAACCAGGATCATCCATATGCAAGAAGAGCCACTCCATAGCAGCATTTGGATCACTATTGCCTGTCGCGAGCAGAGCCTTTTGGCACCTGACCGTCGGAAAGCCCATACCCTCAAGCTGAGCCATAGCGGTCGCATCGAAAGTTACAGCGGGTTGAGCTACAGCGCCACATGGTGTCAGTAGTTATGCCGAACGTGATATCATCGATATCACTTGCCTGCTTGCTCCTCCGGCAATTCCGTCTCACCAGGTTGCAGTCCCGTTCCTAAATACTTATTAAGCTCAAGGACATCACCTTCAGGAACGTTGACAGGGATGTCTGAGGATCTACAGTGTCAGACGGTTGTGTGCCAGCACTATGGTCTGCTTACCGAGTTTTGTTGGGACCCAGTTGACCAGCTGGAATTTCCTAGCGTGGAGAACTAGCACAGACGGGAACGATGCCAGTTTAGTCTGCCTATCAGAGGTGTTAGGAAAGAAGAAGCATAACGTTCAGAGAACAACTTACTTCCTAGCAATAACCTGCTTCTGACAGCTTGGGCAAGAATATTCCAACGCCTCCACACCCATCAGCTCGTCCAGGCACTCGTCCAGGCCGACCTCTTCGTACAAAGCCTCGGGTTTATCCTTGCCCTCTTCTGTGAGCGTGTCTCTTGCCCTATCTCTCCTGGGCACTGGCACACTAAGCACGTCGCTCCCGTCCACACGATACCTAACCTTCCCACAGTCTCCACACTGCAACCGCTGCTCGACCCCGAACCTGAAGACGTCTGTAGGGTCCTTCGCAGTACCTTCCTCTCCATTCTTCTTCAACTGTCTCCTCAAAGCTGTCACAAGATGTGAGAAGAACTCTTCCGAGTCTTGCTGTCTCATCGTTGAAAATTCTTCGTGTCCTTTACCAATGAGCGTCTTGAACATCATCGGTCGCACACCCTCTTGGAAAATTGGCGTCGGAGAGTCATGTGCGAGCGGGTTAGTCTTCTTAGGCTCTGTCGAATCTGCAGAACCCGCGGGACGAGGATGCGAATATCGGCCAGATAATAAACCATCGGCAAGCTTATACATCTGGCATTCCAGACACTCAGCAGGCAGTGGCTGCGTGCACGTTTGCCAGTGATGGGGAGCATCAGCATACCGTGACTGGAAGGATGGCAAAGAGAATACGGTTTGGACGACCGACGCCATATAACAGCTACGACACGAGGTTAATACCGTTGCCACTTGAGTTCATCGAACATTTACCTGTTTCCGAGGTTGGCTAGTCCAGTGAGACCAGGTCCAAAAACGGGTTCGAGAGCATTTCCAGACTCATCTGTCAACGAAAAGTCAAACTGCAGGTTATGTTCGATTTGCTGAACCATCCATTAAGACTTCGCGGAACTATGAGATTTCATGGGTTCTTACCAGCTCCGTCATGGACTTCTCCGTCTTCTTCTGGGTCAGAACGTTTATACCGAATGCCGAGAGATGATTAGGGAGTTCCGGGTCAATCCGAGCGTCGTTACAAGCGTAGCAATAAATGTCTGAGCCACGGTAAGGAGCCGTTAATAGTTCTGATAAAAGCAGCGGCTTACCAGCGCCACCCTCAGGTGTAATTGTGCCGAGCTTGACTGACACCGGATGCCCCGTTTCTTCAAAGTGCTTTAACGCATGGCCGTTTCCGCCCAAGCCACCGAATTGCGCTCGCCCGCAGCCCAATGCACCACACGTCAGACAGAGCCAGAGATTCTCCTTTAGCTCACAGTGAGCACAGTGGGCGAGCCCTACTGAACGGTGAATCTTAGTGTGGCAATGCTCAAATGTCACTTACCAGAAGCCTCAATGGGTCCCAAAGGCTCAGGATGCAAGAGTAAGGTGTGTTCACATGCCTCCAGCTCCTCTTCCCATGCCTTCACCTCTGACTGCCTTGCGCTGCTCAAGCTCTGCATAACCCCGTCTCTGAGCTGCGCCGCCTTCACCGCAACATTAGTCGTAGCAATGTTTGGCAGCTCAAGACCAGAGGAGGGATCACAATGCCAGCACTTGAATATTGTGATATGCTCCCACTTGTCTTCCTCGCGTTCTTCAAAGATTGCCAGTTTCGTCATTTTGTTGGGGGGAGGCAGGTCCGGATCCGCAGACGCGGCCTGGTGCCACAGGACAGTCAGAGGGCGATCATTCCATTACTTAAGAGTTATATCACGTACCCTTGCAGACGGTTTTGCTTTTCTCTTCACGTTAAGTGTGAAGAAGTGCCCTGTCTTCGCTACATGCAACTTCATATGCGATCTGTCCCGATCGAGGCACCCGCCCGTAAAGCACGACAAGCATACATCCACGCCAAAGGGCTGATCCTATCGACAGTGGGTCAAGTTATAAATAGTATATACCTACAATTTTAAGGCAACGTACCTGGTTATCGAAGCATTGTGTACATTCCTCGCGATGGACCTGCTGCGACAATCGAGGGGGATCGAGCTTAGTGAGCTCGCCAACGTGTGGGCAGCTCATGGAGAATACTTTTGCAGATGATAGTTTGACTATGGTCGTTCGTAAAAGCGGTGCGGAAGACGACGAAGATGGACGAAAATCGACGTCTTTGTCAAGGAGGGAGATGAGATATACGCGTAAGACGCGTTGTGGCGCGCATAATGAAGTAACACAATCTGAGATCTTAAGCAGGGAAGCTATATCAGGCAGGTTGTGTGATGTCTGCGTCACGCATACGCCATTGGACAACGGTCATTGAGATGAGGCATCATGAATAGGTCGTATACAATCGTGTATAAAAACGTCGTACACATGTGCGGAATTTGTACTCATTACGGTATTGAAAGTTTACATTAAAGATCTAGTAAAGAGTTGGGGGTGGTCTGCCGCTGCCAACAATGAAGCGAACGCCCTCGCTTGACACGTCGTCCACAGTCAAGAATAAAGTTGCTGGGCCCGGGGGATAGATCTTTCCATTGGGAGGCAGCGTGAAGGTGAGGTGCTTGCGATCCTTCGAGAGAGTGAAATCAAGGAACACAAGGCGTGCACCGGAGTGGAAAACATGGGAGGAGAAGCCCAGGTCGATCAACGAAACTAGTTCCACAGCATTGAGTCAGCCAGAAGCGTAAAGAGGCCACGAAATAGATGCTTACCTTGTATGGTATGACCCTTGAGATTGGAGGGAATCGTCACAGGTACGGTAATGGTCTTGCCGAACGCAATCTTATCCGGGACTGCACCCCATTTTGGCCTGTCTACGAACATGTACGGAGGGTCGAGTGTTTCCACTCTGAATTCACTTGGATACACAACATCCGGGCCCTCAGTCGTATTACCGTTGGGGTTGCTGCCGGCAATGAGGAAATTCCCTTGGGGCGTCAACGTCACAGTAGAGTGATACATCCGCGCAATCTTCGAAGTTGGCATGCCCTCTTTACTGAAACGCTGCCCGTTCGGTGCATCGGGGGTATATATTGATGGGGTATAGTTTGGATGGTCAGCATTGGAGTTTCCAATAGCGTCCGGGACACCGGCGAACGCTGCGAAGCCAGTCTGGCCACCGTTGATGAGGAGCAGTTTGCCATTGGGGAGATGTAACAGTTCAGGCATGATGCGGTTCTCAAACATATGTTCTACCTCCCATCCCTTCTTGATGCCCTCCGGGGTGAGCGTGATACGGCTGCATTGCGACGTTGCGGGCATCTGCGAAGAGAGCTCTTCGAGGGGCGCACCAGGGACGATTTGATGGCCACCACAGACCAGGACTTCAGGGGTGTAAAGGGGAGGGTGGAGAGGGAGAAGAATAGCAGATCCGTCTATAGGATTAGTGGTATGCACACCATTAGGAAGGTCAGGAAGCCTCGTCTCGATGTTCTTGTCAAAGTCGTAGATGATCGTCTGGTTACTTGAAATGATGAAGGCTTTGCCGTCTGGTAGCGCAAAAGCTCTTAAGAGGAATGTGTTGCGATATGAACGTGGTTTAGTTTTGCATGATATTAGGCCTTACCTCGGGAACAAGTTTGCAGGCAAAGTCCTTTCCAAAAGCGGGGAATGTATGACAGAGCCATCACCCCTGGGCGGATAGAACTCATATGAGTTCTCGGGATCAGTATTGTAGAATACCGTTGCTTGATGGATTCCTGTAAATAAACTTCAGCCCTTGCCGTCCTAATAAAGGGAAACGCGGGAGATACATACCGCCGATGACGAGGAGACTACCATCGTAGATCCGGATTGCAGTAGCATACCACCGAGGCGCAGCAAGGTGCAAAGTGGAAGGATTGTCGAACAGCGTGCAGCCCTCACCGGAGGGGGAGGCGCACGGTTCGAAGATGCGGATAGCGTTGGTACCATTTACGATTGAAGGGTTTCCATCGAAGCCACGTTGATCACCACCAATGCTAGCCTTTGTGTCATGATCTAGATCAGGAATGCAGTCACCTTCAAAGTTCTAGTTACTAGTTCTCACCATAGTGCCATTACTGAGGAGTGAGCCTGAGGCGCAGAACGAATTGGAAACCACGTCGAGCGCTTTGACCGTGCTGGTCTGTAGGTCCCACAGAGCGCCCCATGCGGAGTGTCCGTTGATTTGCAGAGGATCGTCACTGGCCACTGGATAGCAGAAATTGAATTGAGCGCGTCGCATGCAAACCAATGAAGAGCAGGTACGCACGATCAAAGAAAATAACCAGGTTTTGTGACACGACGATGGACTCCAGCGCGACGATGCCCGAAGGAGTTTGCTTGACATCAAACCGCCATTGAGGTGCTGAAGGTGCAGCAAGTGTGGCAGCGACCGAAGCCAATGAGAACAGGAGCGGGATTTTGTACCCCATGTGTGTGGTTTTGCCCTTCTTTCGTACGCCGCTGGGGTATGTCCCAACGCTGGACGCCATGTACCTTAAATACGCTCCCCTTCCGCCTCATAGCTTCCGCTCTGTCTTGGCTTGGCTCATGCGTCAGCAGAACTCGAAGCGAGGACATCACGCATAGAAGCCTGATGCGACTGCTGGTACAGCGGACGCTTGCGTCTGCAAGGGTATAGCACGCGGGAAAGGGTCACAAGGCGGACATGTTACGGTGCTGAGGAGAGGTGTCCGTTGGAAGCCCTACAGCAGTTACTACATGGGGAAAACAGAGATATGAACAAGCTTACAGCACTGCCGTATATGACCGGGGTATGTTTTCCTCCCATCATAAAGGAAGCCACCCAGTAAATGTGAGTGCTGCGAGCCATCACGGTTTCCGCGTCAACTAGACCACGGCTGCGCAGTCGCATTGATTTTCGAGCTTCCGTGTGCATCGTGGGCGTCTCGGTAGAGGCATATTTGCTTCGGTCACCAACGGGACCAGAGTAGGCCCTTGGCCTGAGGCTTTCAGTGAGCAGGAAATTCTCTATTGAAGTGCCGTGATATTCTGGTCGTTCGAATGCACACGTTAGTAAGGCAAAGGCGGCGAGTAACGGGATGCGCACGCTGGAACATTCGTCTGAGGGCGTAGTATCTCCCGCATGTCGCCACTTTGTCAGTAAAGAAAGAACCACAGGATAGGTTCGTAATCAATCCCTCTCAGGCATAGCCTGCAAGTGTAAGGCGTCCCGCCCCAGTCCGATGACGATCGTGCGCCCAAACCGGAGCTGCAAGCCCCAGCCGTAATATCCGTGGACAGATCGCTATGTCAATAAGGACGCTACACCTCAACCAGTGATTGAAACAAAGCAGTGAGCTTCGTCGGGAAAGACTGGTGCTTGTCACTTTTTTCGGGGCTAGGCATGAATGCGCGGTATTGTGTCTCACTAATGTGACACCCGGTGGAGGACTCGAAAACGTACGTGTCTCGACGTCAGACTCTGATTCCTTCGCTTCGGTCGCGTACGTACACAGCTTAGAGAAGTATGTCTTCTGCGCGACGAGGATTAGTATACAAAGGAACTTTTTACTAGGAACGCGCTGAAGATGCTCACTGAGTCACCTGCAGAGTTCGAGCCAACACCGGCCTGGGTTGCTGACTTGGCTACCTATCCGTCTTCTGCTTACCATACCCATGCGGTGCTGGCGGAGTTGACAAGACATGGCAAAGATTTAGCGCAGCTCATACGACGATTCTCACGTGCCTTGCGCAAAAAGGGTTCACCTGAATGGCGACTGGCGAGACCACACCGACATCTGTTTAATCGCAGGTCAAACAAACATATCGACCTGGGAGCAGATGTGCGAGTCTTCGTTTCTTGGGTATATGGCATCGCCAGGCTAACGTTGCGCTCCGTCGCGTTCGTAGTTAGCTCATCGAGGAATGCTTGAGGTCTAGTGGATGTCAGTATATCAATCCGTGTAGTATGCGAGCAACATTATCGCAGAATATGCAATGTTCGTCAGTAGACCGATGGACTAAGACAACACTCACAGGAGTTCCCGACAGTCATATTCAAGGTGAGGCTCAATATTACATACTATGAGCCTCGTACTCTGTTCAAAACCATTTGACAAGCTTCACCATCCATGACAATGACCAAGTCCGCCTCCATTCATCTGCCAAAGTATACTCCCTAGTTCCGTTCCACTTCTCACAACTTGAACGTATCAAATGCTCATCGGCGAGCTTGACGAGCTTGACGAGCAAGACGTTGTCGTCTCCGAAACGCCAACTCCTTTGGCTGCAGCCACCAAAACGCGCGTTGGTCAAGATACCACTGCGGCTCCTCCACTTGGCCAAGAATCCGCTTCACATGCTGAATGTCATCTTGCATTGCCGCTCTCTCCTTCGGTGACGCCGAAGACCACTTCCATGAGTCTATAATGGACACCACCCATATGCGTGGCTCATATGGCCTAGGCCATGTAAGGACACAGCGAATCCTCTTGGTCTTCTTGCATCCAAACTCCGTCTCCCAGTCCAAACCGCGGTTATGGTCGACCCATTCTATAAGATCCCTAAGCAATTCTGGGGAGTCCGTGTCCAAGCGACTCTCAAGTTCTTCTCGGTCAAGATGGGGGGAAGAAGTTGAACCAATACTGGAGAGCATCTGCTCTGCTGACTCTGTAGCCGAGATGTAGTAGTGGCGGGTAATTCGGGTTTGTCTTTTGCGAGTTGAGAACATCGGGCAGCGGAAGCGGGATAGACTGTATATCGTTGAGAACAGGCTTTTGAATGTCCTAAAGTCGAGGATGAGTAGAGACTCTCGAATGAAACGGGTGGCGCACGGTGAACTGTTTGTGCGGGAGGCAGCAGAGTTGCTTTACAGCTGGTTGGAGTTGGTCGAAAGCGGCCTTGATACTGGGATCGTCGAAGTGAAGATCCGGGAACTGCAGAGTTATTTTGGACATCTTGCGTGAGGCGGCAATGAGGTCTGTGAGGAAGACGGACGTGAGTGACGAGTCAGTCGCGAGAACGTGCGAATGGAGAGACGTACTCAGGGAAGAGATGTGCGGGACAAGCGGATCGTCGTTGTCTGAGTAATCATGACAACCCTGACGTTGCATGCTGTCACCTTCGCAGCGAGCTCATGAAGGAATGCCTGAGGTTTGGTAGATATCGGTGGTATCGCTCCATGTCGTACACAAGACGGCGAGCTTACTCGACGCCTGCAAGACAATGCGGGGTTCGTTATGGAGAGAACGCGCTAACACTCACGACGATCCTAAGGACCTACCTAACTTACTTATATACTGACCCCTACCCACTGGCAATGCTTGTTTAATTCCATCCGTCGACTACAAAATGGACTGACTTCTTTTCGAGATCTAGCGTTGTCGCGATCACGTGCTCGTGTTTATGCGCGCCTTCATTTCGCCGCTAACCTCTTGTAATTGCGACGACCACCAAGCCCGAGACCACCACCAGGCCAAACCTACTATCCGAAACTGCACCCTCCGGTGTACGCGTTTTATGGATATCATGGCTGGATCGAGTGGCAAACTCTTTCCAGATGTCTTCTACTTTCTATCGCGCACCCTGCCTCCTGAGCAGCGGGTACAACTCTCACAGGTCCTTGATCTCAACGGCGGCCAAGCTGTCGACAGCACAGACCGGAAGCTCACACACTACGTGACAACATCACTTCCAGGTTCTGACTCACTCGAATCTTTAGCCGAACATTCGCAAGCCCAGCTAGTGACGCCACTGTGGGTCGAGCGTACTCTTGTGCTCGGCGTGGCTCAAGAAGCCGCTCACTACTCCCCTGACCCATCCATGCTTTTCTCTGGTGTGGTGGCTACATCATGCGATCTTTCTGACGCAGATAACGAGGTCCTGTCTGCTGGCATCTCCTCCCTCGGAGGGCAATGGCGCTCCGCGTTGACCAAGGACGTTACACACCTCTTTGCCATATCTACTGGGAGTAGAAAGTACGAGACAGCTATGCACTTCAAAGAGGCGACGGGTATGAAGGTCGTTGTTCCTCATTGGTTCGATGATGTCGTCCGACTCGGTGTGCGGACCTTGTCGACAGAAGAGTATGAGTGGCCCGAACCGAAGCTATTCTCTGCGTTTGGAGTGGGAGGTGTCGGAGCGACAACACAGGGAATGGACACGCACGCGGCGAAGAGATCAAAACCGTTGTCGGCGGAAAGGATAGCACTGTACGAGACAGCCCTGGGCCAAGGCTCCAATGCACCTCTGCAGACATCCTCGACAAAGAACGTGTGGAAAGACCTCAAGATCGTCCTTGGTTCCTCGCTCGACCTGAATGGTAGCCAGCGACAGGCCCATAAAGCAGACATCACGCGGGAGGGCGGCCAGGTATTGGAATTCGCGTCGCCAGAGGAGGAGCTAGGTGCGATCGAAAAGGCAGACATATACATCACACGATACAGGGCAGGTCCAACGTTCGTCAAGGTAAGTGTTACCGCGTACAGGTTGATGTGTTCAGTCCTTGATGATATATGTTAGGCGTATCGCTTGAACAAAACGATTGGCACTTTGCCCTGGCTCTGGTACGTACGCGCGACGGGGACGTTCTCTCGACCTACGGAACAGCTACTCCACTATCCTATCCCCCGAAGGCCGATAAATAGCTTTTCGGACCATGTAGGTGGGCAGTACGCTTGCAGCTTTTTTTTTCTGACCTCTTGTCAGATCATCACTGTCACAAACTATACAGGCAAGGACCGCGAGTACATAAAGAAGCTTATCACTACTATGGGAGCTGAATTTACCGCTAGTATGTCCGGCAAGAATACCGTCGTTGTAGCTGCGTAGTACGTGCATGCTATCATCCGATGACTAATCATCCACTGACATATTTATCAGTATATCAGGTACAAAGACATCCAAAGCAGTATCGTGGGGTATTCCAATCGTCAATCACTTGTGGCTGGAAGACTGCTTCAGCCAGTGGCGCAACATCCTTCCTGCACAGGAGAAATACGTTTCATTCTCCCCCGGAATCGACTTTGGTACGGTGCTCACCCATGACAGAGGTCTGGGCGTTGTACGCGCTGGATACGACCAAGCCGAGCTTGATGCCTTCGAGAAGGAGATAGAAGAAGGGGAGGGAGTCGTCGCTTCAAACCTACCACCGAAGAAGAGTATACTGAAGAAGGCGTCGTCCGGTACAATGGATATCTCCATGTCGTCGATACGGAGCACCGAAGAAGTCGAAAACGTCATCGCTCCGCACGGTCGTGTGTCCAACGCCGGAGGTGATCTGCACGTAGGAGACTTCAGTGTAGGGGCTTATCAGGATATGGATATACCCCTTGATGAAGATGGCCGAATATCGTTGTCGGGCTCCCTAGACCTGGATAGAGAACAGGAGATGCTGATGGAAGGCATCTCAGAGCCTCCTGGCTCTTCTAAGAAAGTAGGCCGGCCACGGAAGGCAACTAGGCCTGCCACACCTGTCAGAGGCGGGCGTTCCACGGCGCCTCAGACCCCTACTACTCCCGTATCTTCAAGAAAGAAACCCGCCCCAAAGCAGCCTGCTGGTAGTAGGTCCGGAGGGACCCCCTCGGAGACGATAAAAGCACAGAAACCCCTCTCCCGCCGGTCATCTGTCAAGGACAGTGATAAAGATATGTCCATCTATGGCTCCGACGTCGACGGTAACGCTTCTGCAAAGAAAGGCAGCGTTATCAAAACTTATCGCAAACGTTCTCGGAGTCGCAGTCGGCCCCGCATCGATCATGAGGACGAAGAGCCGGCAGCGCCAAAGCGCTCCGGCAAACCCATCTCCAAAGCGATGAAGGGCAAGACGAAAGTGATTGCGGCGCCTTCACATGATGGGACAGACTCGGAGGAAGAAAATCGTCCGTTAACGAAAGCTCCTCGAGAACGACGAAAGCCCGCCGTTCCCACTGACACCGAAGAGAGCGAAGGTGAACGAGGTCGACCACAGCAAAAAGTCACTCGGAGGTTGTCTCGAGGTTCAGCGGTGAGCGCATCGGGCCGCGATGACACGTCTGCTAAGGGTGTGCATACCCCTCGTCGCGAATTATCGGTCGTGGTGCCCACTCTCGCTCAGGTTCGCTCAATGTCAGTCCAACGAACTGACAAGAACACGGAGAAACCTGAAGTCATCGTGCGGACGGACTCCGCCGACCTGAAAGCCCAGGAGGCCCCCGTGCAACCCAAGAAACGTGGCCGCCCACCACGTCAGAAGGTACCGGAAAAGCCCCCTGCAGTTAAACCCCCTTCCCCGATGCCTCCACCAAAGAGCAAGCCCTCTCGCGATGTCACGGCAGCCGCACCAGTCGCTGGGCCTAGCCGTGTGCCGGAGTCACCAGCATCTTCCACGCGTTCGCCCTCCAAGCGTTTCGCTGCCACAAAGGCAACGCAGAAGCTGCACGACGAGATCATGCCCGACGTGATGAACTTCCAAAAGGAGCTGAAGAGCGGCCATGTAAAGTCGGCCTTCGAGGAGGTCCCGTCAAATGAGGCAAAGACTGCGAAGAAGCGAGCGTCTCCGGTAGAAGATAACGGAGATGAGCAGAACAAAGCAGAAGGGCCGGAGAAGAAACGACGAAGAACTTCCCTCAAGAACACAAAATCGAAGCAGCCGGATAGTGAAGGAGAAGAAGATGCGGAGGCTCAAGCAGAGGCTCATACTGGCAAAGGCCGAAAGAAACCTGCCAGTGTCGCGGGAAAGAAAGCAGCGTATGTCTCCAAAATTAATAATGTATCTTGCTCTTATCGAATTCTTCAGTGCTACATCCACCGATTTCTCGCAGGTCGTTGTCATGACCACCCAAGTGATCTTACCGGACGAAATCGTCAAGGTATGTGTTCCCGTGGACTGGCGGACGAGAGGCTGGCTGAAGAGGCTCCACTCCTTAGGCGTTCACGAAGCTAGGCGGGAGATTTACAACAAAAGCGTCAGAATGCACCCATCTGGTCGCTAGGTCGGTCGTGCGAACCGAGAAGTTTCTCTGCGCAATGGCTGTAGCCGCACACATTGTCACCGATAAATGGATAGAAACATGTGTCAGCAAGAAGATGGTCATGCGTGCGTAGGACCACAGTGTATCGTGCCTCGTACCATGCTGACCGTATGAAATAGCGCCGGAAGCGTTCCCACTGAATGACTACGAGAACGAGAAGAAATACGGGTTCAAGCTTGCTGAGGCAGTGAAACGCTCGAAGGCCCAAAAGGGCAAGTTGTTTGAAGGCAAAGTGTTCTATGTAACACCCAAGGTTCCTGTGGACGCCAAGCTTTTGAAGAATGTCGTGACCGCAGGAGGAGGACAGGTGCGTTGAGCAAGATCCTTACTTTGACTTTTATGGCCGACACCTGTTTTCTTGCGTAGATCCTCACACAAACACCTACCGTCCGCATCTTGAAAGGAAACCCCAATCGCGCGGTGATTTCGGCGGCGGCGGATATTACCATCTGGCGACCGCTTGCAGAAAGCGGATACCCAATCTATAGTCATGAGCTTATCCTCACTGGAACATTAAAGCAGCACGTAGAGTGGGACAACCCCTTGAACAGAGTGATGGAGTCGGTAGCACTCTAGTGTAGCAAATTCTTTCTGTCATGCTTGGAATACTATTTGACATTTAATCCGGGGAGCCCAGAGGGAAACACTACGCAACTTATCGTCGCTGACGAGTGTCCTGATACCGAGTCGGCCACCGGCAGCGGGATGACTTTTGGTTCCCTGATTGGAGTATCAGTGGACCCCGCCGTCACGTGTTGGACGCGTCTGTAGTACGACAGATACGCGCCCCAGCCGTGGCAGTTCGCTCTCAGATCGCTCTCAGAGATTGTCAATATCAATGTTCAGTTGCGCAGCAGGGGAATATTCACCGACTGGACGCTGAGGCTCTTCATTCTGTCCTTCTTTCTGCATGTACAGTGGCCATGCACAGAAAGCTACACGTGTACTCTGTTGTCGGATGCGTACTTCCCTACTTAGCCGCGGTGGGTGCTCAGGACACAGGAACCTTCCCGCACAGCTACCCCGGTGAGCCCCAAGGCGATTTCGGGCCAGTCTGGCAAAACTGTACGTCGTAGCTCTCAAACTGTTAAGTGTCATCGAGATGAATACACGCGAATTGCAGACTTTCAGGTAACGCAACCACTCCCGAACGCGTCCTTCCCGCTTGGCCGGAACTGGGCAGGCAACATCCCTGTCAACCGCGCGGGGTCCCCAGCGAATTCAAACAACACGTTGTTCTTCTGGGCATGGGAGAAGGAAAACGGGTCCTTGACGGCCGCGGCGGGTGAGCGCGAGAACGAGCCGTGGGGTATATGGTTGAACGGCGGGTACGTGCGAATGCGCATCAGTCATTAAGCCCAGTCGATGTTGAAGCAGGTGAGATTTATAGCCCAGGATCATCGAGTCTGGTTGGCATGCTGTTTGAGGTCGGTCACGTTTCGTGTGCATGCTCGTCAAGTTGAATCTCACGACGAATACGTACATAATGATGCATGCAGAACGGGCCGTTGCACGTCGCAGATGATTACTCGCTCTTCTCAAACAACTTCAGCTGGCACACGCAGGCGGATTATATCTGGGTCGACCAGCCTGTTGGCGTTGGCTTTGGTACGGTCGACAAGGGCGGGTTCGGTGTGTACTGCGTATCAGCTATCATTGCGACGACCTGACGGTATCTGCATCAGTTGCGGACGAAGATCAGATGGGCCTCGACTTCGTGAGTCCACTCTGCCCCGGCGTATGACCGAACTGATGTCGCGTTTTGTCACTGCAGTTTGGCTTCCTGACGAACCTAGTAAAGGTCTTCCCGAGCTTGAAGACGCGTCCGTTCTACCTTACAGGCGAGAGCTACGCCGGAACATATATTGCAAGTTTTTATTCTACAGTGTCTGTGTTCTGTCGTTAACTTGAACCACGCAGCCTTACATTACCAAGACGTACTTTGGCCTTGCAGACCCGCCGGTGAAACTCACGAGGATCGCTATTGGCGACGGAGCGATCGGAAGCGGAATCGAGTTTGAGATCTTGCCCGCGGTAAGGCAAACTCACCCTCTTTCGTCTTGTCTTGACTGACTTGTCTCCGGCCCGCAACAGCTCAGCGTGATCGAGACATACCCGCAGTTGATTGGTTACGACACAGATGTGTTCGAGTACTTCAAAACGCAGTACGTCCTGTGACCACGATATACGAAGCCTAACTTATCGCCGATGTATGCAGAAACCACCTGTGTGGCTTCGATCTCAATCTCACATACCCCCAAGTGGGAAACTTCCCCACCCTCAGTCTCCTCGTCAAACCAGGCTTCGAAGGCGGTAATGCCCTGGCCAAAACTCAAAACCGGGCGCTCAAGACCAGTGTACTGAAGCAGTCTCTCAAGGCGAACCTGTTTGATACCAACAAGCGAGACCTCTCTTTTGCTGAAAACGAGCACACGGTGCGCCGTCTACAGAAGCGGGACGCGTGGAAGCGCGACCTGACGAACCGGCCGAACGGGACCGTCGATACGTGGTACGGCTGCGATCTGTTCGACGAGCTTGTCGACTACGCGCTCAACTTCAGCATCCCATGGAGTAAGTGTGCTAGCGTCGTTTGTATTCATGCGGTGTTCGGAGTGTTCGCTGACGAACGTGTGAAGAGGGCAACGACTTTGGTGGCTTTGACGTACGTTGCCAATTTTCGTCCGTGTACTGTGAACTGGGGTGTTGATGGTCTGTCGTGATAGGTGTACGATCTCCAGGACGCGCTCGATCCTGAAGCGCCGATGGATGCGAGTGTGTTCTTGAATGGTATGTGGCGTGTTCTCGGTTTCCTACTACGCTGACTGAGGTATCCCGTCGCTTAGATAACCGCACGCGCACGGCCATACACGCGCCGACGAGCGTAAATTGGGAGGAGAGCGTCAACTATCTCTTCGGTATGTCTTGCCATGCGAAGAGCCAGAGGTGCGGCACTGACTTTGTTCTATGGCATAGGTGGGAGTATCCCAGGCATCGATCCTAGTACGTGCGAGCTTTTGCTTCCTCTCCTCCGGTTCGCTGATGATTTAAACTCGCAGGTGTCGAGTAAGCTTCAGTATTTTTCGTGCGTGGCACAGAGTCAGAGCGATGATGTGTACCAGGCCCATGGCATTTTTGGATGACCTCGCGACGAACGCGTCGAAGAACAACGTCGGCGTCGTGATCTATTCGGGCAACGACGATTCCCTAGTAGCGCACATATCTTCCCAGAGTACGCATTCCTCCCTCCCTTTTCCATGTCCACCGGTCCCCAGATCTAATGTCCACCTCTTCACCTCCAGTCGTCATCCAGGTTCGCCCCTGCCCTAGTCTGCCCGTCGGATGCTAGATTACTCACATCGCCGCACACAGAACACGACGTTCGGCGGGGTGCAGGGATTCACGCGTGTGCCCTCGACGCCGTGGTTCGACGACACCGGTGCGTTCGCGGGAATCGTGCACCAGGAGCGCAATTGGACGTACGTCCTCGTCGACGGTGCCGGCCACCTTGTACCGCAGAAGCAGCCTGGTCGCGTGCGTGTCTAATCTTTCCATTTATTCTGTGACTTCCGCGAGTCCATGCGACAAGAAGCGTACTACATATTTCATCTTCCCTTGATCCCGATCTCCGTGTCTCCGTCCACCCCAATTAACATACGTCCTCACAGGCCTTCGTGCTCCTGCGCGAATTTATCCTCGGATCGAACACGACCGGGCTGGTGGTCACGTCCGGTGGTTCCGCCAGCGTCGTAGGCGGCGAGAACGCGACGCTCGCCGCGCCGATCCTGCCCGGCGCGTCCGAGGTATTCGCAGGCTCGGGGACGACACAGTCGACGTTTGTGTACCCATCCGCGACCATCGCGGCGTGGGAGAGCTTTATTGCGACGGCCACTGCGACTGGCAGCGGGAGCGGGACAGGGGGTGCAGGTGGCGCGGCGCAGACGCAGGCCAGTGCGGCGAGCAGCGTGAATGGGGTGGGGTCATTGTCTAGCAGAGTCTTGGGCGCTGTTGTTGCGACAGGAATGCTTGGACTTCTGGTATTGTAGAAATGGACTCCGCATGGAGTATGGACGCGCCCAGATAATCGATCATGTGATCGCGTCGTGATTGATCAAGCACCCTCTTGACGTCGCTGCAACACATTTTGGTTTTCCAAATAACTGACGTGGTGTCACGTACGTGAACAGGGTATACGTATATGATTCTTTTATCCTTCTATACACAGTAGAAGGCATCGGGTACATTACACTGCACATACTTGCGTCCCTGCGGAGCTCTACGGCGGTAGACATGCAACTGCGCTGCTCAGATGCTCGCAAGTGATGTAACTGAGATGCCCATGCACAGCTGACTGCCTGTCCGACCCGCAGCTGTCAGCTTCCATCGCTCGCCTGAGTAGCCGTGACTCCTGTCAACGAAACGTACGTATATACTACTGCATTTGGTCGGATAGTTGTGGATGACAAACTGCGCGGGCATGTTTTGGGATGTTCAAAGGACGCATTGACATATTGGACTTGCAAGCCCCACTCTAGATTGCACTGTACGGTGCGATCCTGGCCATGAAACGCCCCGCATGTGACGGATCAGAGTCCGTATGGGGCAGCACTGCTTGATGTCGCGTTCAGTCATCAAGGGTACCGCGACGGCTGGAAACAGTCCTTGTTGTATTCGCAGCTCAGACGGTGTGTTGTGGCCGCTTTTCGCAATGCGCGACAGAAAGTAGGAAACACCACTTTACGTACGCGCAGACCTGCTGAGCGACTACAGACTAGAAAGGAGGATGTCCATGGCCTCTTTGCAACAGCGGTGTTGGTTATTCCGTCGACAAACCGTGCATGGCCGCTCGTCCGAGAAGACCGGGCCCTCCGCATGGATATGAGCACAGACCTGGGCACGATAAGTATAGCACACTTATAGCACACTATAGCACTCTATCGCACCGTCCTCTGCCGCACCGCAAGAAGCAGCCGTTCGCAATGCGTCGCCATTGTTGACGCAGCGGTGCGACACCGGGCCCTGGATAAGTGCGTCGCGGGCCAGCGTCATCCGGCCGCTGGAGTGTGTATGTACTGTATGGTGCTCATCAAATGGAAGAAGGCCTACGGGGGTTGTTGTGCGGCTTCTGCAGATACGCGCCCCACTGCTCCGTGTGCACACCATGCGCGTGAGGGTGCAAAGATCAGATGTGTTTGCGTAAGGGTGGTTTGGCGTAAGGGTAGGGATACGTTTGCGTAACGAGCTGGGGGTATAAATACCTGGGACGCGTCCGAGTCCTGTGCACTCGAGCCTCTGAATCTCTTGTCGTTGTTCGTATACTCATACCTACGATGACGCTGCGGCTCACGTCTATACTATCCGTCGCCCTCGCGCTCGTCGCGGTGCGTGCCCAAAAGACGGGCAGTTTCCCGCACAGCTACCCTGGCGAGCCCAAGGGCGCCTTCAGCCCCGTCTGGCAAAACTGTACGTCTCCTACTCGTCGACCGCAGAGTTGAACGCGTCGCTGATACTGAGATGCACCGACGACAGATTTCCAAGTGACGGAGCCACTCCCGAACGTTTCCTGGCCGCTCGGACGGAACTGGGCGGGCAACATCCCCGTCGACCGTCCTGGCACACCGCACAACTCGAACAACACGCTCTTCTTCTGGGGATGGGAGAAGGAGCACGGGTCGCTCACGGCCAAGGCGGGCGAGCGCGAGCATGAGCCGTGGGGGATATGGCTGAATGGCGGGTGCGTCGTGTTCCCGAACATGCTTGCACGCAATGCGTTCTGATGTGCACGGGGTTCTGCAGGCCAGGGTCGTCCAGTCTGCTCGGGTTGCTGTTCGAGGTAACGTCGCTGTTTAGTGAAGAGATGCAAACCGCTGGTTATTGACGTCACGCGCGCGGTAGAACGGCCCGCTGCATGTTGCAGCCGACTATTCGCTCTTCAAGAACAACTACAGCTGGAACACACAGGCGGATTACATATGGGTTGACCAGCCCGTCGGCGTCGGCTTTGGAACCGTAGACAAGGGTGGATTTGGTACGTTCGTTCTGTAAAACATCACCAACTGGTCGTGAGTCCCGTGCTGACACCCCGTGCTCAGTCCCAGATGAGGATCAGATGGGCCGCGACTTTGTCCGTCTCTCTTGTTCTTAATCCTCTCCGGAATGCGCACGGCTGATATGCTGGTCTCCTGACGTAGTTTGGCTTCCTGGCGAACTTGGTCAAGGTGTTCCCGAGTCTTAAGACGCGCCCGTTCTATCTCACAGGCGAGAGCTATGCGGGAACGTACATCGTGAGCACCAGCATGTATTGTCATCATCTTATTTTCATCGTGCTAACACGCGTGTATACAGCCATACATTACAAAGACGTACTTTGGCCTCCGCGACCCGCCCGTCAAACTTGCCAAAATCGCTATCGGCGACGGCACGCTCGGGAGCGGGTACGAGTTCGAGATCCTGCCCACGGTAAATGCCCACCTCCTCCATTCGCTCTCGAACGGATGCTAACAGTAAAGGAATAGCTGACGGTCATCGAGACGTACCCCCAACTGATCGGGTACGATACAGAGGTGTTTGAGTACTTCAAGACACAGTACGTTCTCCCCTTCTCCCCTATCCCATCCAGTATCACTGAGCACAACTCGCGTTCAGAACGCACCTGTGCGGGTACGACCTGAATCTGACCTACCCCCAACACGGGCATTTCCCCTCGCTCAACTTCA
This sequence comes from Trametopsis cervina, assembly GCA_022385755.1. Lineage (NCBI taxonomy): Eukaryota > Fungi > Basidiomycota > Agaricomycetes > Polyporales > Irpicaceae > Trametopsis > Trametopsis cervina. The sequence goes on along the minus strand of MU278354.1, from coordinate 1,249,630 downwards.
CCGTCGAGCCCTCCTTCGCCGCACTCTCCCGGCAGCGCACGAAACAGCGGCCGCTCAAAGCGAGCGTCATTAAGCAGTCGCTCGACGCCGGACTCTTCGAGAAGCGTGGCGGCGAGGTGTCCGCGCGTGATGGCGAACGTCTGCAGAGGCGCGAGGCGTGGAAGCGTGATCTGACGGGCCGCGCGAATGGGACGATCGACCCGTGGTATGGATGTGACCTGTACGACGAGGTGATCGACTACGCGCTCAACTTTAGTATCCCGTGGAGTGAGTCCATCCATTTTGTCCATTTTTTCTCGCGGACGCTGATAAGCGGTGTGTGTGCGTGCAGAGGGCAACGATTTCAACGGATTTGATGTAAGACGCGTTTTCGAGGCCGGCTGATTTGGTGATATGACTGACTGACGTCGTGTTTTGGTAGGTGTACGACGTCCCAGACGCGCTCGATCCCGAGGCGCCTCAGGACGGGAGCGTGTTCTTGAACGGTGCGCCGAGTGTTTTGCTCTGAGAGTATGTGCTCATGCTCAAGATTGCCTTTGCATAGACAAGCGCACACGGACTGCTATCCACGCGCCGACGAGCAAGGACTGGGAGGAGAGCATCAACTACATCTTCGGTGCGTCTTTGTGTTACTGGCTGGAGATAGCGGTGGACTGATGTTCGGTGTCGCAGGTGGACCGGACGGCCAGGATCCCAGTGAGTGCTACCATATCCCTGTTGCGTTCGCCCACTGACAGACTAAACGTTGTCCCACAGGCGTCGAGTAAGCTATTTTCCTCGTTGTATGTCAGATATATATACTTACATCTACTAGGCCCCAAGCATTCCTCGATGAGTTGGCTACCAACGCGACGCACCGCGACGTCAGCGTCGTTATCTACTCCGGCAACGACGACTCACTCGTCTCGCACATCTCATCCCTGAGTACGTCTCCCCACCCGTTCCTCCACTCCATTACTCACAATCAACCTATCACTCACCCGTAATCCTTAGTTGCCATCCAGGTCAGCCTCTATCCTCCCTCTCTTCAACAGCGCTCGCACTGACTGACTGACGCGCATCAAACGCAGAACACGACCTTCGGCGGTATCCAGGGCTTCTCGCGCGTTCCCTCGACACCGTGGTACGACGACGCGGGAAAATTCGCGGGCATTGTCCACCAGGAACGCAACTGGACATACGTCCTCGTCAACGGCGCCGGCCACCTCGTGCCACAACAGCAGCCCGATCGCGTACGTCTCCTCCCTTCCTTCCTCCCTCTCTCACATCCTTTCTCCCCTTTCTCCCATCCTTTCTCCCCTTTCTCCAAATAACTAACCAACACATCCTCCAGGGCCTCGTCCTCCTACGCGAGTTCATCCTCGGGTCCAACACCACCGGGCTGGTGCGCACGGCGCGCGACGGGACTGTTACTGTCGTGGGCGGGGAGAACGCGACGCTCGCGGCGCCCGCGTTGCCCGGGCAGTCCGAGGTGTACGTCGGCAAGGGCGCGACGCAGTCGACGTACGTGTACCCTGCTGCGACGATTGCGGCGTGGGAGAGCTTCATCGCGACCGCGACTGCGACTGTGACTGCGACTGGGTCGTGAAATAGGGAGGCAGCTAGCGGGGTGTGCAGGGCGGATTCATGGCCGCTGCTTTGAAGATGCTGTTAGTTCGTTCCGGACCCTTGAGATACTGTAGCCGTATTTAGTGATTTCATCGTTACATGTGTGTCACGTGTCATATCCATCGTTTGAAGTCTCAAGCATCAATATTGCACCCTTGCGTAAAATCGCCACGAACACTCACATAGACCTCTCTACCGTCTTCCTCACAGCCCTCATTGTCGCCTCATACAAGATGTCTAGCGCAACTCTGCAGTCCCCAGATCTTCATTTCGACGATCCTAGTATCAAGGCCGCTTTCGACCAACTCCAACCAGCTCTGAAGCAACTCTGCTGCCTCCCTGACAAACAGTTCGTTGTGCGCGGCTCGTGCTCGTTTCGTTCGACAGTCTCTACTTATCTTCGACCTTAGGACATTCAAATTCCTATTCTCGATGACATACAGCCTATATCCGGTCCACTGCCCGATGTTTTCAACACGCAAAAGACAGCCCCGAACTACCCGCCACTGCTACATCTAGGCTACAGAGTCAGCAGAGCAGATGCTCTCCAGTATTGGTTCAACTTCTTCCCCCATCTTGACCGAGCGGAAGTTCAAGCTAGCTTTGCCAAAGATCCCCGGTCAGCGCTTGTGAATCTTATAGAATGGGTCGACCACAACCGCAGTTTGGACTGGGAGACGGAGTTTGGATGTAAGAAGACCAAAAGGATTCGCTGCGTCCTTGCATGGCCTGGACCGTATGAGCCGGATATATGGGTGGTGTCCATTATAGACTCGTGGAAGTGGTCTTCGGCGTCGCCAAACGAGAGAGCGGCAATGGAAGATGACATTCAGCATGTGAAGCGGATTCTTGGCCAAGTGGAGGAGCCGCAGTGGTATCTTGACCAACGCGCGTTTTGGTGGCTGCAGCCAAAGGAGCTTGCGGTTCGGAGACGACAACGTCTTGAACGTCTTGCCTGTCTAGCTCGTCTTGCTCGCCGATGAGCACTTGGTACGGTCAAGTTGTGAGAAGTGGAACTAGGGAGATCTTGTCAAATGAGTGCTTTGAGTACAAGGCTCATAGCATGTAATATCTAGCCCCACCTTGGATACAACTGTCGCTTTTTCACAGTTCTCTTACTCTCATCTGTATTATGAAACTCGGTACGGTAGACAACATTAAACACTTGATGACACGCACTTCTGTTCAATGCTCCCTACAGGCCGCGACGCTCAAAGGAATACGATGATTGGGCGCGATGGACACTGAGGGTAGACTATTTCCTTGAACGGTTCACATGGGATTGCGAGCTGAGACAGTCCGGTATCTAAACAACTCGGTGATATTACATGCAACTCATACTCTATATAAATTAACAGCTTAGCTTAGAACAACAACGACAACAGTTGACATGCGTCCGTGCCCGCAACCGGTGGGTGCAGCAAATCAAGGAGTGCGAGACAATTCAATAAATGGCCGATTCTGGAAGCGAAAGTGAAGGAAGATGGAAAGTCAGAAACTATCATTATGCGTCGTGATTGTCCGCCCGGGAGTTGGTACGAGGTAGCGATATGGATGAAATAGATGGTCGTGGGGCTTTCATGAACGGGGCAGTTGGTGCCAAAGCTGAACTACCGCGTGATTGCGTATGTCGTTTGTTCTGGGCATCGAGCTTATTTCTTTGCTTCCGAAGGTCATCATCCTTGAATTTGAGAGTGGAAGCTATTTCTATAAACCCGTCCGGAGATGCTGGGAGCATTTGCGAAGGCGGATGTAAGAGCATATTCAGGATGGTTTCACGATCCGGCGTGTGCAAGATAGCTTGCTTGCAGCATTGTACGATAGCCAAACCCACTCGGAACATGAAGGTTATACCTAGACAACGTAACGTTAGAACCGAGTCTTAGAATTCCCCCAAATACTTACCTTCGTACAAAAAGATGTCCCACACCCGCTGGGAATGCTCGAAGGGAAGAGCCTCTAGAAATAGAGCCATGAACCTTCACAGATTGTGAATACAAGTTCGCACATGCCAAAGAAGGGAAAACTTGCCAGGGGCGGCATAGACTGCTAGCCGGTATGTCTGCGTCGACAAAGATCTTCTTTGCCAGGCTTGGGTCGTTCGTTTCCATCGCTTTACTGAATAGCGTGGCGTCAACCTCCAGTTGAGAATGCCCCGGAGAAAAGTACGGCCGTAAATGGGAGTCCATCATAGACACGAATGTCCAGAATGCGTCTTCCTCTGGGGACTGCAAGAGCAAGCGACCTGCTATGACGGTTAAGCCTGCCATCATACGTTTAGTCCGTACATCCGACTGGCTGATAACGCTGAAGAATCGTACCTCTGCTATACTGGATATCCGGAACCATAGATAGATACGCCTGCAAGACATTCATCAAGGAGCCGTCCAATAGTTGCGACTCTTCAGCGAAGACCCTTCTTACATCCCGTTCGATATTGGCGGACGCCGGAACCCGATCCCTCATCATTAATTTGGTGTAAACACTATCAATTCTCTTTGACTTGCTGTCCGCGACGTGTGCCCACACTATGTACCGCACAGACGCAGGAACACCTTCATACAACAGCTTTCGGATCTTCTTGCTCTTTCGAGCTTGAGATGCTGGGATGGATGCCATAGCCGTGATCCACCGTAGCTCCCGCTGTCGGTGCGCTTCGACATCTTGCGAATCTGCGCGCTTCGTTGGAACTAATGTGGGCTGCTTCTGAGGCAAGTCGCGTATCGCACGAAGACTGGGGCCAGATGCTATTGAGAATGTTGGGCTGGATGTTCGGACCGAGGGAGAAGTGTCGAACCGAGCAGGACTGGGAAGTGGTGAAGTTGACGGATCCTCATCAATGATAGTCAGCTGCTGAACAGTGGGGTTCACTAATGTGAAGTCGGTATCTTTCACATGGACAGTCGGCTGGTCAGGAGCGGGCTCGATGGGTGTGACACTCAGTGTAGGGCTGCGATCGTCGACCGGAGCCGCGCGTTCCCCACCTCTTATCTTAAGCGTGGGCAGCGATAACTTAGATCGGAGAGACGTCGTATACGTCGTGGGCGAAGTGGTGCGTTCTCCATCGTTCTTATGCGATGTCTCCGTTTCTGCCGACTGTCGGCCCTGCATGGACGCACGAGACGGTGACTGATCTCGAGCAGCGGATTGCCGTGAGGAGAAGGTGGACGAACGACTGTGACGCAGTACATTGCGACCAGGATGTGTTTTCAGCGGGGATATGGGAGATGTAGGAGGGGACACAGAGGTAACGATGGGAGATGTAGGCGATTGTATCCGTTCAGGGTCGGGCATTATCGACGAGAAAGTGTTTGTGGTTGTAGGTACCCCACTTCTTGGCGACTGGGGCGGAGACGTTGGAGTGATCACCTGCGTAGGCCCAGAAATTGGGGGTAGGGGCATGAGGCTTGTGGATTGTACAGTACCCGAGGCCACAACATTCATGGACAGTGGTGAAGGCTTATGGGCCAGGCGCGCCGCTATAGATGGGTTCGACTTCGATCGACCGACCGCCGATGGCTGTGCAGCAGATTCTGAGCTGTACAACGTAAAACCATCAGTCGCAAGACAATACGAATAAACGATGTCAAACCTTTGTTGCTCGGATCCACCGGAGTTGTTAGAAGAGTCCCACTCGGAAAATGATCTTGAACGCGGACGCACCGACGGTGCTTGCGGGAAGAAGTTCGGCCTCGGAATTGGGTTTGTAGAGGAAGTCCCTCCTTGCTGTTGCTCTGGAACTACAGACTCTTTGATGGAGGGCTCTGTATGTACCAGCTTCGGTCGGTTTGCCGGGACATTACTTTGAGGCTCCAAGGAGAAAGCAATCGGTACTGGGCCAACAGAACTGGCTAACTCCCGATCGAATTTACCATAAAATGTAGCCAACCGGGGGCGGAAAGGATCGTGGCGTGCTGCATTCACCATCTGAAGAGTATGTATGAGAGACCCTGGTGGCGGACCTGCGGAAAACGTAGCATGCGAGGTTGCAATAGGCATTCGGCCGTACATGGGTCCATTGGGTACTTCAGCCGGTTTTGGCGCGTGTGGGTGAGGAAGGAATATGCTGCGACGTACAAAATCGCTGCGACGGGTGTTTTCAGACGACGGGCCTTCCTCTTCTACGTCCTGAGATGGAGGTGAATCCTGGGGTGCCATCGCAGATGAGCCAGCTGTAGGCGACATAGGACTGTAAGGAGGCGGAGGGGCTTGATTAACGACGATATATGTAGTCTCAATTAATCGTTTCTTCTCTTCTGCAGATGAGAATAGTGCAGACATCGGGGAGGCTACTGACGAGGTTTCTTCTTCCGTGGAATGTATAGTCTCAACGGTCACATCTTGTCCGTCATCATCGACCACTATAGGCTGCGTAGATAGCCGAGTCTTTCCACGCGAATCTGACGCAGGAAGGGCCAACGAGGTCCCAGCGAGACCAGCTGGTTCTCTCACCTTCTCCAGCCTCTGTCTCAAAGCTGATGCGGCACCACCAAGAGTATTCGAGAACAAAGGTGCCGTTGACGGAGTCGACATGGGGGATACGAACGAAGGAGAATTGAGACTGGTCGGCGAGTGGAACGCAGAGTGCAGTAATGGTGATGAGCTTGTCTGCGAACTTTGTGTTCCCTGAGAGGCGCTCTTTGAGTGATTTGAGGAGGCAAGATCCAGGGGCGGCGGGATGCGACGCGCGGATGGTGGATCGCCTACTGGAGAGGTACAATCAGCCGGCGATACGGCTGTCTTCCTTACATCTTCAACAGATGAAGAAGCAGTCGTAGCTGAACCTAATCTGTCTCGAGCAGCTCCCATACCGAACTTGACACTATCGACACTGGGTCGACGGCTGTCGAAAGGAAGTGGCGGCGCTTCCGTTAGCCCAAGGCCAGACGCCACCGTATGCATAGAGCCTTTTGAGAATCTTGACACTTTCGATGCCATGGATGCACGGGAGTATCGATAATTATCGTAGATATCCGATGCTCCATCCCATTCGTCACCGCCGTAGTCGGAGTCCACCCCTGAAGGATGGGTGGACGTGCGAGAGGGGGCATCTCTGATAGAGGGGGCACCTATGGATGACGGGCCATCGCGAGGTATGTCTGACATCGACTGAGATTGCCGAGATGCCTGCGAGTACATTGATGATCTAGGAGAGCTCGACAGTCGGCGTTCTACGGTGGACGACGAAGGATTCAAGATGGGCAAGGCAGTGGTATGCTCGTCTAGGGTAGAGACGCTTTGCGCCAAGCTATGAATAGAGGCATCGTCCTCGACGTTGCCGTTTACGAAATCCTGCAAAAGTGACAGGCCTATTCCCTGTTCTCCCTCAGATATGGCGACAGATATCCGGGTGCTGGGCTCAGAGTCGATATATGAAGGATCCTCGTCCGGTGGGTCGTCAGCGTAAAGCGGAGAGTGATCCTCTGCATCCCCTGAAACCTTCATTGGCTCAAGACCACTTTCGGTTACATAGCTACTGATTTGCACAGGTGATTCGACTTGTCGAATGCTAGGCACTATAGTGACAAGGTCACGAGGATGGCCATCATGTTGGAAGTCGGCTGGCGTGCGAGGTGTTGACTCGAGACCGGTCGATGTGGAAGAGTGGCTGACTGATCGTATGTGCGTTGCGTCGTCATGTAAAAGCTGAGGAGAGGCGAGAGGAGGAGAGCCTGCATCAGGCAATACGGAGCTCGTGATTCCAGACGAAGTGTCGGTGACCAGTACAGCAGCTGCAGAGTGGCTGTGAGACATTCGAGAAGGCGCCTGAGGCAAGTCTCGATGAGCTAGAGCAGATTGCGAATCACGACTTAGGGGTGGCGCGGAACCTTGTGAGGAAGAGGGTCGAGACGAGGAGCGAGACAAGGAGCGAGAAGAACGTTTGGTCATAACTGGCTTCTTAAGTCGACCGAGAAAACGTACGGACGAGCCGTGAAAACGTCCAACAACACCTTCGCAGTAGCCCTGTGCAACGTTAGACGGCAGAGGACAAGGATCGGCTGGAAACCCACGAGGTAAAGATCATCTTGACTTGGGAGCTGCATGAGCACGACAATCTCATCATCCTGCGCGCAGTCAGACTAAACTCAAATATAGATAGTAGGCCTCAAGCTCACTTTAAGAAACATCAAGTCCTCGTCTTCCTCTGCCACGCAGTCCTGCACTGCAACACACCTTCCGACCCCTCCTTTTGCTGCAAACCGAGTCCAGCGTCCAAGCTCATTCGCATCCATTATGAAGCATCTGCCAGGGCGTTGGGGACAGTGAATAAAGACTGCTGCGCCTTGGCGAACGACGAATTAGGAAGAAAAGAACGGAAGGGTGGTGAACGAGGAACGCGGAGGTGAAGGTAAAGACGCAATGGCTAGCGCCGCGAGATTCAGACACGAACTTTGGGCGCTCTTACCACAACCATCTTGTTCCACAACCATCATTCTCTGCCTGTCTCTCAAACAACCACAATGTCTGATACAAGGGGCCCGACAATGACTGCCAACAAGCTGGCTATGTCAAAGGCACTCGGTGCAGCGTTTCTGAATCATCAAGTCGAGCAGCTGGAGCAGAAGATGAGCTCAGGTCCAGCTGCGCGCGGAGGAGGCTGGAGAGATGGACGTAGGGCCGGGCTGGAGACCGAAACTTCGAGGGAAGGGATGCATTCCCAGAAGAGAACGGGAGGCGGTCGTGGAGGAGGGAGGGGTAAGGCCCAGTCCAAGCGGGTGGTCAGCGGCGATTACGCTCGCGGGTGGAGAGAGGATCCAGACACCAAAGACGCGGATGTCGTGGTCGTCGATGCCAGCGTGCTCATACATGCCATCACACACCTCAAGAAATGGTGTAGAGATGGTAGGCAGGAGATGATTGTCATACCCCTCGAAGGTACGCTTATCGTTCTACGCACACATCTCACCCTACTCAGGTCGCCCCCTACAGCTTTGAATACTCTTGACTTACTTAAGAAAGGCACTACACCCCTCGCACAACGTGCTCGCGCTGCCTCAAGAATGCTAGAAGCACAAGTTGGTACCAACCCGCGTATTCGTGTCCAGCGTGACGACGCATTCGTCCTCTGGGACGAGATCCCGTTCGGCGGAGCACCCTCTGTTCCATCTCCTGAATGGGTTCGCCGCACTCTTTGCTGCGCTCGTTGGGAAATCGCCCACCCCCCGCAACAGCCCGTTCGTGACATTGGACATAAAGTCGTTCTGGCCGTCTGCCCTTCCACCCCTGAGGCTGCGGAAACATCTCATCCCTCCTCGACTTCATTTTCAAATAAGTTAGCCGCCTCTCCTGTGCCTTTACCCGCTCCTCAACCAAACAGGTTCGAACCTCGTTCAGCAGGCCAACTCATTTTACCTTGGGCGCACGCGGCGGGAATCACTGTTCTCGAGCTGCCACCCGCCTCCGCGCATGGGTCTTCATCGCCGGCAGTGCCAAGGGATCAGGATAATGGCTTGCAGCGACGTTCGGGTGAGCATGGACGTCGGTCATCCGACGATGAACACGGTGGCAGGCGTCACGCGCAGCAGTCTAAACCCATGGTCGAACGCCCACCTGCGGTTATGGCTATGATGGAGGCTGTGTCTCAGCCAAGTAAGATTGTCCGTGTCCTTGCACGGGGTGAGAAGCTGGATCCAAACTAGCATTCAAAGTAACAAGCAGTTGATACATTTGGTGGGTAGTCTGCCATTCAGTGTTCAACTATCTGACCATGCGCAGGCGTGCGCACCTCCCTTTTACGGGCCGTATAGCACAGCATGCGCACCAGCGAAGGTCCCAGTGAATACGCCCCACGAGGAATGCCTTCCAAAAAAATCCAGGACTACCGTGAAGCGGACATATTCTAGCGCGAATTGACTGTCTGAGGCAAAACTTCTGATACAATCGACTCAACGGCAAAGCACAACGCCTCAGCCTCGGAATCTAGTCCCATTTGCCTCTTTCCTCGTCACACCATCAAAGCTCTTAGTGCCTGATGCTCCGTTTCATACCCATACTCCAGACATATAACTCGCTTAGTAGCTGCTCGGGTCTTGAACTGAAGTGGTTTATCGACAAAGCGGTACTTTCATATATACGTTACTCTGGCCGAGCAAGACCGCTTGAGTACTTGTATTACAACCCATGATTCTAACGGGAACCTTCTTGACAATCGCAGATTATTTGATGTTGGATATCGGCAGGTCTCACGTTGAGATCTGAATTGCACAACCATACGAGTCGGTACTTCACAAACCATTCTATTCTACGACTATAATTATGGACCAGACAAGGCACGAGGTATGTGCAGAGCGGATTTGACTACTAGACTACCATAGCTATGCTACTAAGACCCGTCACAGAACTGGAAGTCTTGTTGAACACCAAACCGCAGGGCTGGCTGCGGCCTTAGCATAGGGCCAGAGGGCCATGGCCATTCGTAGTGCACGGCCACTCGAATGGCCGTCGTTCGTAGTACACGGCCGCTCGGGTGGCCCTCGCGACAAGTCTCTCGTTGTGTATATATAGGACGTAGTGCTCACCTCGGAGAACCGTCGCCTTTCACCTGCATCCTCTTCCCGCCAACTTATAGCCCCAATAGGTCTGACTTCGTTGTATAAACGGAAAAAAACACAATTGGACTTTGTGTGGTGAGCAAGACTCTCAGTCTCATGTCACTGGTGTTCCCTAATCCACTACGATGCAGTCATGTTAACCATCACCTTCAACGGAAAGCAGTACGACAAAACTGTCCTCGCTCGGGAGGCGATCGACATAGCGCATGACATCGCTAGAAGGGCCCGTCTGCTGGACTCCCCCCTTCCTGCGAACGTAGATTTTACTGCAGACGAGGATGAGGAGCTGCAAATACAGGTAGGTTCCAAGGCCGTTCATGCCGCAATCTTCGGACATAAACTGAATACTGTGTCCTGTTAGCTCAAAGGAATGGCCATTCTTCCTGCTGAAGGCTTTCGCGACCGTCTCTATAACACTTTCACCGTATTCCATCTTCCGACACTCATAAACACGTTGCGAACGCTGAATCCTAGGACTCAGCCCATTGCATTCGCGAACATGGTCCAGATATTCTCTCTACTCGGAGAACCCCAGCAAAACCCTTACCTCAGGCTTTTTCTCGAGAAAGGCGAGAACGTCGCCGGCATCCCTACCCTCATCGCGGCCGAGTTCGTGCACGGCATCGCTTGGAAGCGACCCAGCGGTCCAGGCTACATCTGTAGCCTGATGTGCCATCTGCTGGAGTTTTGCGACGTCTCATTGGGAGACGACGGGCAATGCTGCATTGACGCTGCAGTCCGCAAACCATTCGCCGAGAAGGTAGCGGGTATCTTTAAGTTTGCGCAGACCAACAGACAGCTCGATACCTTCCAGCAAGTCGAGATCATGAGGTTGGGCAATATCCTGCGTATGATTGGGCATACCGAAGGACCCCCGGGATACTACCTGACTTCTATGAGGGACTATCTGCAGAGAACTGATGACGTCTGTGCTGTCTGTACGGAGGGCTCTACGTTGACGTGTTCGAGGTGCAGGACGGTCAGATATTGCGGAAAAGAATGTCAAAGGCGAGATTGGAACACTGAGCACAGATTGTCCTGCTTTCGGACGACGTTTTGATGATTGAGCCTCACGGGGAGATTTGTCGAGTAGTGACCATGAATGGAATTCTAATTTTGTCTAGAAACTAGCGCTATGCACTGCGTCATATGTTGTTGTGACTTTCGTAAGTATCGTGACACGGTACGACGATGGCTGCTTCACACTTCTCTCTCCTCAATCGTTCACAACTTACAGCTTTCTCTATTTTCCATCCTGCTTCCTTCTCATTGCTTCCCTATCCGCCCTGATAATGTACTCGCTATGGGCTAAAGGCACCGCACAAAGACCTGCTGCAGTCGGACTGTTCTCATCCCTGACAGTGCTGAATTTTTGCTTCATATGGTATTGTGAGTTGTACAACGGCATCGACACGACTGCACGTTCCTTGATGTATCGCAGATATGGTAGAATTCCTCCACCGCTGAGACGTATATATAGCAGGTAGTATTCACCTCGGATAGCTACTGCGCTCCACCCTCTTTCCCGCCACCCGAGAGCCTTCGAGGTCTAACGTAGTAAATGAAACTCCCGATTGGACTGAGTGTGGTGGACAAAATTTTAGGTCCGGATTGATTCGAATCTCTCTTGTCTCTAACGTCCGCTACGACGCAGCTATGTCGACTATCACTGTCAATGGAAAGCAGTACGACAAAGCTACCAGCGCTCGGGAGGCGACCGCGATAGCGCAGGATATCGCCAAAAATGCCCGTCTGCTGGACTCCCCCCTTCCTGCAGACGTAGACTTCAGTCCGGCGGAAGAGAAGGAGCTGCAAACACAGGTGTGTTCCAAAATCACTTATGTCGCAGTCTCCAGCAATCAACTGAATACCGCGCCTTCTGTCAGCTGAATGCATTAGCCGTTCTTCCTCCTGAGGGCGTTCGCAACCGTCTCTATAACGCTTTCACTGCGTTCCATCTTCCGGCACTTATAAACACGTTGCGAACGCTGAATCCTAGGACTCAACCCATTGCATTTGCGAACATGGTTCAAATATTCTCTCTACTCGGAGAACCCCAGCAGAACCCTTACCTCAGGCGTTTTCTCAAGAAAGGGGAGAACGTCGCGGGCATCCCTACCCTCATCGCGGCCGAGTTCGTGCACGGCATCGCTTGGAAGCGGCCCAGTGGTCCAGGCTACATCTGTAGCCTAATGTGCCATTTGCTGCAGTTTTGCGACGTCTCGCTGGGAGACGACGGGGAGTCCTCCATCGACGTCGCAGTACGCAAACCATTTGCCGAGAAGGTGGCGCAACTCTCCCAGATGATGGGCACTAATGAAGACCTCGATACCTTCCAGCGAGTCGAGATCATGAGGTTGGACGGAATCTTGGGTATGATGGAGCACATCGGAGGACCCCCGGGATACTACCTGACTTCAACGAGAGACCACCTGCGAGGTAGTTCCGGCGACGACATCTGTACTGTCTGTATGGAGGACTCTACGTTGACGTGCTCGAGATGCAAGACGGTCAGGTACTGTGGACAAAAATGTCAAAAGCAGGATTGGAAAGCTGGGCACAAGTTGGCGTGCTTCCAGACAACGTATTGAAGAGTAAGCCTCAGCCAGAGATTTTTTCTTGTAGCTACCATGAATTGAAAAAATGCGCTATGTACCATAATGACCACGATAGACCGTTCTTCAGCCATAATGTAAGTTAGATTATTATCCAGAAACTTGGCGCTGTGCAGGTGCAGTCTTGCGTGTACAGTTTCGTACTGTACAGTGCGACTATGGACACCTCACACTTCTCCCTCCTCAACCGTTCAGAAATCATAGCTTTGTCTATCTTTTCATCCTACTTTCTTCTCATCGCTTCCTTATTCGTCTTGATAGTTTACTCGCTATGGGGTAAAGGCAGCACACAAAGATCTACAGCGGTTGGGCTGTTCTCAACCCTAGCGGTTCTGAGTTTTGGATTCACATGGTACTGTGAGTTATTCCAGCGGCAGCGATACGACCCTGCTTTTCCTGATGCAAATGTATCGCAGATATGATAGGATTCCTCCTGGTACGCCGTTGTTCTGGCACAGCAGACATCGTCACTCACATTTTAGCTAACGCGCACACAGTGGAGTTTCAGGGACTTCGAATCCGAGTCCTATCCGGGTGTACATGAAGATTGGCTGGCGAGGCTCACCAACTGGCTTGTCCAATCGCAGCTCTTCGAACAAGCCTGGGCTATCGTCAGCAAGGGCCACATGAACTGGTGGTGGAGCGAGAAACTCTGTCTTTTCACCGTGGGCTACTGGACCATTCTGCTATCCACGGAAGGTATATCTCGTCCCTTCTGGCCTCCCTTTGATCACGTTCTGAGGGCGTATGCGTACAGGTCGAGCCCGCTCAGTGTCGCATCTCTGGGCGTACATGCTTCTCGGTCAGGTTGTCGCTATCAGCGTCGCCTCAAATCTCTTCTACGTGGCGCTGCTCCTTTCGACAGAACCGTCCCCCAGCCCCTCCTCTCCAATCTCTACACCATACGTACTTTGGCTGAGTGTCTTGCCGTCCTTGGCGACCGTCGCTCACTCTCCTTACACGACGGAAGCCTCGTTCCTCCCAAATCTGTTAGGCATGCACGCGTTGATTCTCCTGCCCCTCATCTTTCCTCTCAACAGCTCCGGAAAGGCCGTCAAGACGCGCTTGATTCACACTATCGTGACGGGGCTCAGCATTGGCCTGCACGCGTACACGACCGTACGGACGTGGTTTGCTTTATCAGAGCCAGAACGAACCATAGCGGGCTTCACCCACGCCGCGCTAGACACATTCGTCTTTCATCCTGCACAATCGTCCATCAGTTGGGATGTCGTATGGACCTTCATCTCATTAGCGGTGTGGCTCTACCTCGCCCCTCTGAAGCGGCACTCGAACCCGAGTAATACGAAGCAAGGTCTGCAGTCTACATCCTCAAACAAAAAAGAAAGCTAAACTCGTGTCCGAGTTACCTGGGCGTTGCCTGCTGTAATCTGTTCGCCACTACTTCCTTGTCGTTCATTGTGCTTTAGCAGCCACACATGTTGTTTTTGACTGTGATCAATATTTGCAACCTTCGAAATCTCATGTACGGAATAACTACCCTGGTGCGTGTCACACCGACCCAATAACAACCATGATGATAACCTATACCCCTATGTTCCACGACGAAATGATTTCTCTTGTAGTATATGTGCACCTCACGAGTCCATGATATGAGCGACTAAAGCAGCAGTGAATCAGCGGGATACAGTATGTGCTGACAGATCGTAAACTTACCCTCGCCTTTGAAAGTCTCATACATGTCTCTCAACACCTTGGGCGACCTCAAACCGATCAGGTCGTCTTCCGGCACCACACGGCTCACAGCGCCGTCAACAGCTTGGACAGTCCACTTGAGCACCGCCGTGTCAATCGACCGCGGATGATAGCTCGACCAGATATTGATCTGCTCCATCCCGGCATCGCTTTTCTTCCGGCGCGACATGGTCGGGGGGAAGTAGTCGGTCTATATGTATATGACGATCAGGGTGGTCTCACGTTTAGCAAGGGAATGATGGAGGGGAGCAAGAAGTGGACGCACGGCTGCTTCACGTGTAGCTTTGGGTGTCTCCACCTCCGCCTCTGCCTCTGCCGCCGAGTCTGAACCGGCTGTGTCTTGGGGGCTTCCTACAGCGTCACTCTTCCCGTCCAATCCATCGCAAAGCTCTGCGAAAGCATTATACTGCGCTCGCGCCTTCTCCGTGATGAGGCTGTATATCTTTGCCTGGACGCGGATTCGTATGTCAGACTGGTTTGGAGCAACTTCTGAGCATAACGAAGTACGTACAAAACGCGAGCCAGACCCCTCGGAAAGGCGACGGATAGTATATCCGGCGATAAAGCTGAGCCCACTTGCAAGAATCATGCACGCCATCACCTGATTAGAAAAGGTCAGGAGCAGGCGAGACCTAATCATGGATGTCGACGCACTGTTGCCGGCGATATTGAGTTTTGTCGTATGCTGCATTGCTCAAAGAGCATAGATCCATAGTCGAAACGCGTCATGGTCGTTTACTATTGCGAATGAGGAGGAAGAAGCTGTTCGTGAAAGAAGCTTGGACACGTTGGAGACAGACGACGTTAGATGAGCTGTCTGCAGCACACTCGAAAGCGGGGCGTCGACCTATTAGAGTCGGATACCGATGGACTATATACCTGAATTTACAGCCCATCGTTTGCCTTTTGATGCGGCGGGATCGCCTGGTAGACACTTCAGAGGTTCTTTTCCAAGATCTTGTCCTACAAATTTCGCAAAACCGCACATAGAGAAGAACCAAATTTCATTCTCTGGATTGGCCGCAAAAAAGCAAAACCTGCCGAGGCATGAAGCAGGCCAATGGCGGCTACGACGTGCCAGGGTCTCCGAAGGACGACGCCCAGGATGAGAGCAAATGTTCGACGCGGGGTTGCGCTGCGTTGTACTCGGTCCCGTCGAGCTTGGGCCATCTGAGACATTTAGCTAACGCGAGTGAGTGAAATTTGCTCCATAGATGCCTGTGTGTCGAAAACTTGTCAGGCGAACAGCCGTGCCAGAATGAACATGGCGTGCAAATACCTCTCGGCGCATGGCGGTTACTACTGTTGGATCAGTTCAGCTTTTGGTTGCAAGTCCTTTAAGACTCTTAACATCATACAGCTGTTGTGGGAGTGCACCGCCATTCAACATACTCGAACTACAATAAGCGAAGGTCAAGGACACCATAATAGCGTCTGCGTTTATAACACCCCGTGTTACGGGTAAGCACCTGGGCGCTTGTGAGAAATTGAACTTTGCGATCACGTGCTATGAAACGCACCTGTAATCGCGTCGAACGCGTCAGTCTGCCTTCGACGCCGTCGCGTTCTGCCTCTATGCTAAGAAAACATCACACTCCCTTGGACCTGTACGTCCACCATCCCCTTGGCGTGCGGGGCGCTGGCCTCTCCGCGGCCCAAGGGACTAGTACCTGTCGTAAGGCAGGGAAGCTAACAGCGCAGAACGGTATAGTATACGTCGCCCTACACGGTGTACGAACGACCCTTGAGACACACCATCTCTTAGTCCACAGTGACGGCAAGACCTGCCTGCGCACTACCTCGCGCCTACCCCTCCCCCCCTCCCCTAGCACCACACAACGCGCTGCTGACGACCCTTACAGGTCAGCCGCGACGACAGCGGAGCCACGTAGCCACTACGACACGCTACGCACTCACCCGACTCCAGAGACCCCCGCCGCCCTATCGGACCTTGAGCCATAGGCCAACTCCGCGCACGCCTTTCAGACTCCGCCGCCGTCCCGGCGCTCGAAACAAGGTTTTTAGGTGCTGTATAGCACCATAACATGCCACAACACCGAGACGCTAGCCACACCCCATCACGTCCACACTGCTCCCGCACACCACCATGCACTCCTTCAAGTCTACGCGTAGCGCTAATAAGGCGAACAAGAACAAGGCCGCTGCTCTTCCAGCCCCCCTCCCCGCCCCCCCGACTCCACCCCCTCCTGTCTCGGAGGGCCCCTCCTCGGCCCCCACCACGCCCACCCCAACTCACCCAGCTCAGTGGGCTGACAACCACAGCGATGTCCTTCCCGCCGCTACACAGCCGGCCCACTCTGCCGGCCCCAGCTCTGGGTCCCCGACCGCTACGCCGGATGGCAGTACTGGCAACACATACACGCGCGAAACCACACCCACTACGGGCTCGAATGGGGTCCCCCTGAAGCGCCGACGCCTTGCCGATACGACCGAACAGGACCTCGATGATGAGGGATGGCACCTCTCTCGGGTTGCGTCCCTGCCCGCACCTGCGGTCCCTACCAATGCGATGCCCCGATTGCTGGTGTCCCCCGCTGGGCCGCCCGCACCCACCACCCCGGCCTCCACGGCGACGTCGGTTCAAACCGCGGGACTCGTCGACTTGTTTCTCAACTCAGTTGCGCACCCGCAGCAAGCCCAAGCGAGCGCACTCGAGAACCTCTCCTCGCTCGGCCCTCGTGCGTGGACGCCCACCCCGCCCGGGGGCTTCCCTAAGGTTCACTTCAACGACCCACTCTGGCGATTCCGCTTCATCGACCCCGTCGCTGCGACGAAAATCTCCGCACAGGCCCAGACGTCTCTCCTCATCACCATCTGGGGGGTCCCCGCCGGCAGCTACCGCACCGAAGAAGCTCATACCAATCTCCTCCAAGCACTGTCGATTATTCTACCCGCTAGCGAATTGCCTGCTGTGGCCACGCCCGACGCCGATTGGGGGGCGGACAATCCGCGCGCGCTCTTGCCCATCAACCACGTCCTGTACAACATCTCTGACGCTTCGCGCCAGCTGCTCCTCGACCAAGGTGTGTACTCCCTCCGCAAGCCCGCTATCACGTTTATGGTACACCAGCCCGGGTGGGAGATACCTGACTTCGTCACCTTCCTCGAGGGCTACACCGTCTTCTCGGACATGCCGGCTATGCGAGCATCCATCATCGCCGCCCTCCAAAACGACGCCTACCTCACCACTCTGATCGGTCAGCTGGCCCAGGCGAATCCTGACTTTGCCGCCCTCACTAAGGAGGCGGCGGTGTCAACCATCCTCGACAGTACGTCCATCTCGGTTCTACCGATGAAGGCAGCGGGCAACGTTGACGACTGGAAACTCCGCGTCTGTATGCACTCCCCCACGCAAGAGCCACTCTCGTGGCGCACGTTCCGTGATGCCGTCAGGCGCATCAACTTCCCAATCCAAGGGAACGGCTTTGGCACGAGCTGGGAGGTCGACATCCCATGCCAATAGTGGACGGCACTTTTGTTAAACAATCTACTGTTATTACAGTAAAAATATGGTGTTTCATACAATTGTATTGTGATTCATATTACAATGAAGGCAAGACATTGTAAAACCTAACAGGATCTGTTATATGACATTGTACAATCTACAGGGCTGATTGTATAATTCTGTAAAACTCTTTTGTATTACAATGAATGCAAACTATTGTAAAATCTATAGGACTGATTGTATAACCTTGTAAAATCAATGTAGAACCTGTTTTACAATATGATCATTATTGTGAAATCAATCTAGATGTAGCACTCTTAATTAGGCAGTTGCTAGATTGAGCGATGGTGGGCGCTTATTTCCTTTTTGGGACGAATGATAAAAAATGGATTGGGGGCTGGAATAGCTGGTTCCCCCTAATGATTATAGTGAAAGTGTATGTAGATGGACTGTAAGTATGCTCAGCTTTAAGGATATATAGGCAGGAAAGCAGGGGAATGGCTACAAAAGCGGAAAAAGCGGAAAAAGGATTTTCCCACACTGTATTTCTGTAATAATAAATGGTGCATAAATGTGCGCCTTTAGTAAACTTAGGAGGGTATTCTTTAGCATGTAATTGACCTCTGACAACTTTCTTGGGGGTCTGAAACGTCTGTAAGGGGGTGCAATTATCAAAATGACTGTTTACCAAATATGGAAATTTCCATATTGAATGGGGGGCTTCAGGAGCAGTACTATACCTGTATTCTGGTCTATAAGGGTATATCTACATGTTACAAAAGGAACTGGGACGATAGATTGTCTGGATGTGCTAGAATGGGGATGTTCTCCTCCTCCCCTCCCAAAATCGGAAAAGCGCCCTATTCAGGCCTTTCCAGCGGTAGAATGACCGGTCTGTGGCCTTGCAAATCAGGCCATATATGTATTAAACATGTATCAACGTTTCTCAATATTTCCCATTAGTATTGGATGCTATGGAAGGTGATTAATACCCAAAAGTGCGGAAAAGTGCGAAAATACACCCTTTTTGGCTCATATAGCATCAGGCACCTTGATTCAGCTAAAATGAAGGTCTGAAACGGATCTATCACCCTCAAATACCCCCAGTCCAGGTCCAAGCTTCTCAATAATGTCTAGGGTACACATGGAATAGAGGGAAACACCTGTATAGGCCAAGCCATGGACTGAGCAAGTGACTTGGTCTGTGCCGGCTTGCTGCACTCTAATTGGCTCTCATGCTTATCTAAGTACTTCCACCTATGATCTGAAATGATCCACATGTGGGGGGGCTTAGGTTGCATCTGGAGAACATTTATATACATATATTGACTACTCATGTGCAATTCTGAGACCTAGGAAAGTCTAGGTAGATGGGTGGAGGGAAAATACCTGTGATTTGGGCCATTTTCGCACTTTTTGACTACTGATAAGGCTTCTGCATGGCCAATACCAAAGAGGGACATCGGGATAGCTTCCTACACACTCAATACATATATATACACGTTCCCAAGGCCTCCGAGCAATGATCCACCCGCTGGAAAGGCCTGAATAGGGCGCTTTTCCGATTTTGGGAGGGGAGGAGGAGAACATCCCCATTCTAGCACATCCAGACAATCTATCGTCCCAGTTCCTTTTGTAACATGTAGATATACCCTTATAGACCAGAATACAGGTATAGTACTGCTCCTGAAGCCCCCCATTCAATATGGAAATTTCCATATTTGGTAAACAGTCATTTTGATAATTGCACCCCCTTACAGACGTTTCAGACCCCCAAGAAAGTTGTCAGAGGTCAATTACATGCTAAAGAATACCCTCCTAAGTTTACTAAAGGCGCACATTTATGCACCATTTATTATTACAGAAATACAGTGTGGGAAAATCCTTTTTCCGCTTTTTCCGCTTTTGTAGCCATTCCCCTGCTTTCCTGCCTATATATCCTTAAAGCTGAGCATACTTACAGTCCATCTACATACACTTTCACTATAATCATTAGGGGGAACCAGCTATTCCAGCCCCCAATCCATTTTTTATCATTCGTCCCAAAAAGGAAATAAGCGCCCACCATCGCTCAATCTAGCAACTGCCTAATTAAGAGTGCTACATCTAGATTGATTTCACAATAATGATCATATTGTAAAACAGGTTCTACATTGATTTTACAAGGTTATACAATCAGTCCTATAGATTTTACAATAGTTTGCATTCATTGTAATACAAAAGAGTTTTACAGAATTATACAATCAGCCCTGTAGATTGTACAATGTCATATAACAGATCCTGTTAGGTTTTACAATGTCTTGCCTTCATTGTAATATGAATCACAATACAATTGTATGAAACACCATATTTTTACTGTAATAACAGTAGATTGTTTAACAAAAGTGCCGTCCACTATTGCCCATGCACCGGGTGCAGCGCGAACGACCACTACCGAGGGCTGTGCCCCTTCCGCGACATCCACGACTGGCACGGAGAGCTAACCTCCGATGAACAGCGAAAGCTCGACGCCGCGCGGGCGTCTTCTAAGCCCGCGCGTGGAACCCGCGGTGGACGCGGGGGCCCCAGAGCCAGGGGCCGTGGACGCGGTCGCGGACGCGCCACGCCCAGCGCCTTCTTCGCGTAACCCACTCGCAGGACCCCTAATCTCCCCCAACACGACTTGCCCTCTCGATCCCTCTCTGTTCTCTTGACCCCTCTATGTCCCCTGTTCTTCTTGTATGCATCGCATCCTCGGCACGCCGCATCAGCCGCCCCCTCGCATGTTTCATCTCGCTTCTCCTGCCTTCCGCAGCTCGCTCCCACCGCCCACTGTCACCCTGTCTTCCGCATAATTGTTCTCCACTGTAGCCCACCATCCGCGCGTAGCCCCCGTACGCTGCCCTGCACGCTTTCTCGCTCTCCCTTGCACGCTGCCCGCCACTGTACTTATACCACCTGTAACCACTGTAGACCGTTGTACTTGTCACTGTCGCGAGTACTGTATTTTCGCCCCAGCGGATAGCATCTCCGCGAGAATGCATGTTTCCTTCACACGCGACGACGTGAGTAACCTCAGGGGCCGCTGACCGATACTTCGCCTCAGAACCCACCACTGCCCCCGCCTCGGGCACGGGCTCGCGTGCGCGCACGCAGCCCTCAAGCAGGTTCGCCCCGCGCTGTCGGTGCAGCGCGAGGCTGCCACACGCTAGACGAAATTGCGGTAGCACTGGCCTCGTCGTCACACGGCCCGCCGACAACACCCCGCAGCCCACATATACCGCTTGAACGGGAAAGCTGCGGGGTAGGATCAACATTCCTTAAACATGTCAACGCGGTGACTTATTTAAGTCTAAGACCAACCGCTGACCGCAGTCCGGCCGAAGTCTCTCACTCTGCGGGTTCCGTTACCGGACGTCACCCAGCACTGCTAGACATCATCTTCCCTTGGGGCCATGGGATAATGCCCCCCTACCCTGCCGACCTCCGTAGGCAGGGAAGATACAGCAGAGACCACACACACAACACACTTCACCTTACCGGTATCAGTACCCGTCTTAGATCCGAGCCTCCCTGCGCACCGAGGGTTGCACGAGTCAGCCGCCGCTCCGCAACCCCAGGACGTGCACGGGGCGAACGCAGGCGGGGCAGCTGCTCGGTCAGTTGCACCACCCACCCTACCCGCTGAAGCGACGGCGGGAGTGGGCTCTACGACCCCCAACGGTACACCCCACCGTGCGGACGCACCCGCCCATGCTCCACGCAGCACACCAATCAGCCCTCGCGGACCAGCACCCCAACCGCCCCGCCTAGCACAGCCTCCTCATGCCCCGGGGACCCCCCCTCCCGGGGAAGACGCGCCCCTCCCGCGCCGACGGCGGGCACGCAAAACACGGAAACACACAGCGAAGAAAACCTACGCGAACATCACAGTTGCCTCTATGAATATGAGAGGCCATGGCCTCACGGGAAATACGCCGATCGACGACAAATGGGTTCATATACATGCCCTCGTTAAGACCGAACGCATAGGTATCCTCGCCCTGCAGGAGACGCACCTCCGCGACGACCAGGTAGACCGCCTTCACGGCCGCTACGGACGCAGACTGCACATCGTGAACTCTTCAAACCCTACCCGCCCCAACGCGCATGGTGTTGCCATTGTGGTCAATAAAAACCTCGTGCCCGCCGACGGGCTTACCACCACCGTGCTTGTACCGGGGCGTGCACTCTACGCAGCCATTAAGTGGCACCACGCCCGCACAGTACATGTCCTAGCGGTCTACGCACCGAACGCACCGACGGAGAACTGCCAATTCTGGCAGGACATCAACACCGCCCTGGTGCATCACGGCCTCCATAAACCTGACGTCCTGATGGGCGACTTCAATGTCGTCGAGGACCCCAACGACCAGCTGCCGCGCCACCGCGACCCCCTGGCCGCCGTCGGCGCACTCCAAGACACGCTCTCCGACTTCGAGCTATGCGACGGCTGGCGTGAGTCTCACCCGCACGACAGCGCATACACCTACGGCATGTCTTCCCTCGGGAGTAAGTCGCGCATCGACCGCATATACACCACTCGCGACCTCCTCGCAATGGCGTCCGACTGGCGAATTAAACCGACAGGCGGCGTCAGCACTGACCACCTACTCGTCACCGCGAAGCTGGCGGACCCCCAGCTGCCGTACGTCGGGCCAGGACGTTGGGTGATGCCCACTACCCTACTACGGGACCAAGAGACTACCACATTCCTACACAAGCGGGGTCTCCAACTAGAAATCGACCTCGAGTGTGCGGCCACCCATCGCACGCAGTCTCACAACCCTCAGACTGTCTGGCGCGACTACAAACGCGACCTAACCAGCACCTTCCGAAAAAGGGCGCGTGTCGCTATCCCAAAAATCGAGATGGCCCTGCGCAAACTGCAAACCCACCTAGAGATGGTCCTGAACGACGACGTACCAATGAACCCCGGTGAGAAGGACCTCACCGTCCCCCTCCTCCAAAAACGTATCGCGGACCTCACCAAGCACCGCGCTCACGCCGCAAGCCTTGCTACCAAGGCTCACTATCGACTCGAGGGCGAAACGATCAGCAAGTACTGGTCACAGATCAACGCTGAACGAAAACCTCGCGACATTGTCTTTGGACTGTACCGCCCCTCCTCCGACCCCACCGCTGACCCCGTGATTGAGTCCCGATTGGACCGCATGGCGGAACTGGCCAGAGACTACCACGACAACCTACAGTCGGCACAGATTCATGACGTCCCACCCGCAATACGGCTGCAGACTATCCGCACCTGCCTGGCGAACGTCGAGAAGCGGCTCACCGATGCTGCTGCGAACGATCTGAACGATCCTACCACAACGGCGCAACTCCTGGATGCCCTCAAATCCTCTGAGAACGGCAGAGCGGCCGGCTTGGACGGCCTACCAGACGAACTGTGGAAGACGCTGCACCAGCGTTACCAGCGCGATCTCGCTGCAGGCACCCCCGCGTTCAACATTATGGCCGCAATCACAGCGGTCTTCGCAGACGTCGAGGAACATGGGGCAGACGAACACGCGGGCCTCACGGAAGGATGGCTCTGCCATATCCTTAAGCCCAACAAAGACGACCGCCGCCGTATAGAACACTACCGTCCCATTACACTGCTGAACTCCGATTACAAAATCTTTACCAAAGCTCTGGCAACGAGGCTAGCGAAGCATGTCCAATCAATCGTCCACCCTAATCAAGCCGGTTTCATCCAAGGCCGCAGCATATTTGATCAAGTGCGACTCACCTCACTCATGGTAGACTATGCCGAAGCATTCGAGCACAACGGCGTCATCGTTGCGCTCGACCAGGAGAAAGCCTACGACAAAATCCGCCACGACTATCTCTGGGAAACACTCTCGGAATATCGGGTGCCGCCACGATACCTGCGCACCCTGCAATCCCTCTACGAACACGCGTACACCACAGTCATCATCAACGGCGAACGCAGCACGCCCTTCCAAGTCACGAGGGGCGTCAGGCAGGGCGACCCACTGTCCTGCCTCCTCTTCGACATCGCTATAGAGCCTCTTGCGAGCATGATTCGCCGGTCTGGCATTCAGGGCATCCATGTCCCGGGCGCGCCTGAAAAGATCGTAGCCTCCCTCTTTGCCGACGACACAACCACATTCCTCAACCACCTCGACAGCTACGACGATCTCGTAGCCGTCCTGGACAACTGGTGCGCCGCCTCGGGCGCACAATTTAACAAATCCAAAACCGTCCTCATCCCTGTAGGCTCACCCGCATACCGGGCGCAAGTGATCGCCACGAGGAAGCTGAACAACGAAGCCCGTGCACTCCCCCCTGACGTTGTGGTCCTACCGGACGGCTCGTCCACTCGCATCTTAGGCGCCTGGATTGGCAACGGCGTAGACCAGGAGGCGTCCTGGGCCCCTACCTTGCGGAAGATCGATCTGGCGCTCGCACGCTGGCAGCGCTGCAACCCGACCATGCGTGGCAAACGCCTCGTGACCCAGATGATTGTTGCCGGCATGACACAATACCTTACCAAAGTCCAAGGCATGCCGACGCCCATCGAGCAGCGCCTCACCAAAACTATCCAGCGGTTCGTCTGGAATGGCGCGGCTGTCTCCCCAATCAACGTCGCTACACTTCAGAAACCCGCCGCAGAGGGCGGCATCAAGCTTCTCGACTTACCCGCCCGCAACGACGCCATCGAACTCACCTGGCTCTCCTCCTACCTCCTCCTGTCCACGGATCGACCGCAGTGGGCATACCTGGCAGATGCGCTCATCGCGCATAACGTGGTAGTCGCGGACCGCGCCACCTTACCTCCGTCGCGCCGCAACACCTTCGCGCAATCCTGGCGCGCGAGCACCCACTCCACATCCCGCCTCCCCGCCTGCCTCAAGCGTATGCTCCGCCTTGCCGACAAATACCACGTCACTCTATCCGCCGTACGCCTCCCTGAGTCTGCGCAATGCCAGCTCCCCATCTGGCACCATATAGGAGCAAAGACACCGATGCGCCGCTCTATGACCTCCAAAGCTGGCCAGTGCATCGTTCTGCGCCACGCCGTCGTCACCGTTGGTGACCTCCTCACCCTTGCCCAGCGCGCCAACCCGACTACCCTCGGGCACGAGGGGCGTCCGCTCTGCCCCTGTCACCTGTGCTGCGACGACCGCACGTCCCGCGGATGCTCGAACCCGGACGCCTGCGCACGACTTGCTCTTAAACTCCTCCGGAACCTTGATGTCAAATGGCTACCGTCCTCCAGCGGCCAGCATGACGACCTCACTCTCACCAAACGGCGGAAGCTTAAAAATAGGCATGCACGCCGCTCGCGCGCCGGCCTCATCTTCGACCCGAGTGTCGCCTCTGGCGATGTCCTACACGAAGCCTTCCGTGTCTTCACCGACCCTGCCGTACCTCCCTGCGAGCCCGCCTGCCGCCTCACTGGCGGCGCGAACATTGACCGCGAAGCGGTGACTGCCCACATCGCGGGGTACTGCGCGTCACCTGACACCATCGACGAACGAGCTGGCGCAGGTCTCTCCTTCGGCCCAGGAGACGGGCGGAATGTTGCCCTCCGAGTTCCCGCGGGGGTACAATCCAGCTTAGCGGGCGAGATACTCGCCATCATTCTTGCAGCGCGCGCGACGCTTCCCTTTGCGCCGCTGCACATTGTCAGCCGCTCCTCCTACGCCATTGACAGCCTCACTGTTCACCTACCCCGCTGGCGAGACAACGGATGGATCGGAGTCGCGAACGCGACCCTGCTGCGCTGCGCAGCGTACCACCTCCAAACCCGGTCTGCAGTGACCACCTTCCGCTGGTCCCCAAGCAACGATGGGGACGCCGCGCTCCCCGCTGACGACGACGCCTCCGCCTTGGCGCGAGCCGGATCGACGCAGGACCCACCTACGGATCTTGACCTTTCCGTCCCTGACCGATGGAACACCACGGGTGCGAGGTTGACGTCCCTCACCCAATCGCTGGCCTACCAAGGCGTGCGAGCTACGCGCAAGACCACCCACCGCCGTGCAGCCGACGGCAACATTGCCCGGGTGCAGCACTGCACCACCGACCACCTGGGCGGCGGAAGACCCCTACCCCACTCCGTGTGGAAGGGTCTGCGCCACAAAGACACCACCCGTAACATCTCTGACTTTCTCTGGAAAACGACTCATAATGCCCTCAAAGTGGGTGCCTACTGGCAGCACATCCCGGACTTCGAATTCAGGGGGCTCTGCGGCCTGTGTCAGCAGGAAGAGAGCATGGAGCACATCCTCGCGGAGTGTGCTTCCCCTGAGTGCTCCCGAGTCTGGCAGCTATGCCGTGCGCTCTGGGAGCGCAAAGCGCCCTCCATCCCCTGGCCTGGGGAGCGCCTGGGAAACATACTCGGCGCGCCACTAGCCTCATTCCACACCGCGAGCGGTCGCCCCGCGCCTGGGGCCTCACGCCTCTATCGCATCATGATGACGGAGTCCGCGCACCTTATCTGGCGGCTCCGCTGTGAGCGAGTCATCGACCGATGCGACGACGAGTTCCCGCTTCACACACACCATGAGATAGATGCGCGATGGCTCGCTGCCATGAACGCGCGCCTTACCCTCGACCGCGAGCTGACTAAACACAAGTACGGTACGCGTAGACTACCTCGTGCGACTGTCCTCCGAACCTGGAGCGGGACTCTCCGCGACGAACACCATCTGCCTGACGACTGGCTGAACACTGGGTTTTTAGTGGGTATGAGCCCCCCGTTATAATCCACCCTACACCGGGTGAGCGGGGTGTGCTGAGTCCCACACTTTGTGCGTAAGAGCATTTTTCGCTACCCTCCCTTTTTGGTCGACGGGGTGAAACCCCCCTGCTGCAGTGGGCGGATGTGGAGTCGACTTTGTTGATTGCCTGCCGCCGGCGTCTAGCGCTTGCGCGA
>MU278354.1:1149740-1222537 GCA_022385755.1 Trametopsis cervina | reverse complement strand
AAAAAAAAAAAAAAAAAAGAAAACATCACACTCGTTTAATCATATAAATCAACACTCTTTTAATCTAACATGTCTGTCCCTCTGTCTGCTGTCCCACAACCCTCCTGGGCCAGCCATGAATATGACTGGTGTTCACCTGAGGGCCACATCCGCTTGCAAGACACTCTGGGGCCGAAATTACTATGGTATTGTACGGTGGTAGTGGCGGAGCGTGCGGGTAGAATATCAGCGACGTAAACGCGGCACGTGACACACGCGTCCTATCTCCTTACGTCTTATTATCCGGCTACAGCCAGGGGTCTGCCAGCTGGCGCAGGGCCACTCTCCGCAACCCACTTTTGCAACCCACCTCGCAACCTACGCACCAACTATCATGAGGGTCAAAAAGTCGAAGTCTTCGGAAAGACCTACCCCTACTACTATGAGACCGCCTTATCTGGCTACTTCGTTACGACCAGGGTCTGCCAGCTTGCGTGGGGCCATTCTCCGCAACCCACCCTTGCAACCCACTCTCGCAACCTACGCACCAACTACCATGAAGGCCAGGAAGTCTAAGTCTTCGGAAAGACCTACCCCTACAACTGTGAGACCACTCGGGGTATGTGTTATGTTGACTTTTCTGCAGGTTTTAGCTGACATCCAAGCAGATCACTCGCTATCTGAAGAAGGATGGCCCCAAGCGTCGTTTACCTTTCAATCTATCAGAGTATACAGAAGCCCTGTTACTGCCAGAAAACAAAGATTACCTCGACATTCATGCAGAGATCTTTGGCTGGCCAGATGACCTCGCAGCCCGCCGCGAGTGCCTGAAGCGCCACGAGGCAGAGATGAAGAGTACACTGAAGGAGGTGGGGGTAAGTGTAGAAATTCGCATGTTCAGAGTTGTATGCTAACACTTCATAGGGCAAACCGAGACTGGGTGAAACAAAGGGTATCATTTACTACGCCATCCCCGATGCAGATGTGCGGTTACGGTTCTGGCCCGACGATGGGCCTATAGTCCGTTGGAACTTCGACTTTGTCACCGTGGAGGGGGAGGAGCCCCGAAATACCCCGCCAAACTTCCAGGTCCTGTATGGCAGCGGTCGCCCCTTTCTTTCGGTGGAAGCCTGTCACGGCCTGCTCCCGGATGATATCTTCCCTGGGATGGAAACTTATCGTGTCCATCCACTCACCGAGCTCATCTTTCGACGCAATGGCCATGAAGACATGTATATACGTGTACCATCTGCTCCGCGCCCGGGTATCACCTATGTAGAGCCCAGTACTGTGTAGGGCGAATGATGGACTTAGTATAATGGTTTCATGATACCGTATGGGTTTCCTTGATCAATGGTTTCACCAGTCTCATGCCCAGCTGCCCTTGTCTGGCTAATCAATTTTATATGCAATATGAAACATTGTTTACTGTCATTTCATTTGCACAATGAAAGGGAATTATGTAGTGGCCATGTGCAGACATTCAGTTCGCCCCTGGCTGCGAGGCATCTGCTCATCACGTAGATAACCCTAACCTTGCAGGATCTACCCTCAACTACTCCAATCTGAACATTCAAGTGCCTATCCTTGACGACGCGCAGCCTATCGCTGGCCCACTCCCTGATGTTTTCAACTGTCGCAAGACAACACCCAACTGCCCGCCAAAGCTGCACCTCGGTTACAGAGTCACTTCAGCAGGTGCTCTGTAGTATCAGTTCATCTTCTTCGCTGATACTGATCGAGAGGTTGTTGAGTGCAGCTTTGACATGAAGTCCCCGAGTGCACTTCCGGATCTCATAAGATGGATAGAAGCAAAACGCGTTGTGGATTGGAAGACACGGTTCGAACACAAGAAGACCAAGAAGATTCACGACGCCTTCACATTCCCTAGGCCGTATGAGCCGGCAACATAGGTGGTGTCCGTTGTGGATTTGTGTCACTGGGCTGTGGCATTACCGAAGGAGCCATAGAAGACGATATTCAGTACGTGAAGCAGGTTCTTGGCCAACAGGAGCATCCGCAGTGGCGTCACCAGGACTCGTTTCGGTGGCTACAGCTGCGTGCGTTGCCGTTTCGGAGAAGTCGCCACCATCGTTCTCGCTGATGAGAATTTGGTCTACCGAAGCTATAGGGTGACAAAGCTTGCCGTTACACATGTCAAACTAGGCGCAAGTACAAGAGTCGTGGTATGTAACCTCGATTCAGTGACAGCCTCGTATCACAGTGTGTAGAGTCAACATTAGATTCAGACACCAAATGGACCTTAAATGTGACCCTTGTGACTATTTCTTTATAGCCAATGTCCTGGAGTCCACCTCGCGATCTCATGTCCGGATTTCACACCGCAGTCGCCGCAGCAGTTACAGTAGCGGTCGCGATGAAGCTCTCTCAAGTCGCGGAAAGTAGGTATGGGAGAGTCGACTGTATTGTCCAACTCGGCGCTTCATCGACGTTAATTCTATTCTATGTCTCTCACAATCTTAGTAAACGCTCTTATCATCCAATAAAGCTCCGTGCAGCATTGTGAGCCTGGCCCGCATTCGCTCATGGCAAGTGAACGCGCAAACCGACCGTTCATTCGATGGCATCGGAAACCATGAGGGATACACACACAACCGGTGCCAGTGACTCCATAAATATTAGTCAGGAGGTTGTGATCGTGCAGGTGTCCACAATCGCTACAATACGCAGCTGCGTTAGTGCGATAAATGGGTAATGTGACGGTTAGTCTGCCCCTGTTGCATGCTCCCATGAGTTAACTCACTTTCTCTCCAGGAACTAACGACGTAAATGTCTTAGAATTGTTACTCCTGTATTCACGGGCATCCGCATCGAGGTCGCCTGACCGGTACCGTTTGTTTCCCATGCTGGGGCAAGAATGATGCCGAAGCACTGAGCAATGGTCACCTGTGGGAGTCTCACCAAATTCGTGGCTTGTGCTATCCAGATTTCGAGTCCAGAGCCACAGACTAACGCGACGAATAAAAACGGGGAGCAGAGAATTGTCTTTGCTGCGTACCCATCTGCTCCTACAGCTAGAAATATGGTGATCACGACTCAGCTCCCTACCACTACGAACCTCGGTATCCCCAAGACCGAAATTCAAGGGGTCAACACGACAGACGTCGCCTCTGCATGGCTGGTCACGTTCTCGGAGGCCGTGTCGCAGAACGATATCGACCGCACCCTGGCCACCCTCACCGACGATGCTTGGTGGCGCGACCTCCTTGCGATGACCTGGGATCTCCGATCCTTCCAAGGTCCAGCCAAGATCAAGCAGTTCCTCAGCGACCGGCTGGCCTTGTCCCGCCTCTCCAACTTCAAGCTGACCTCCGCCACTGTCGACGATCTCTACGACGACTTGGCCTGGGTCCGTGCGCACTTCACGTTCGACTGTGCAGTCGGTCAAGGCAGCGGCGTCGCCCGCATCGTGCCCGTGAAGTCAGCGGGCGGGAAACGCGAATGGAAGGCCCATAACGTGCTCACCAACCTCGAGTCTCTCGCCGGGTTTCCCGAGAGTACCGGATGGCAACGCAACTTTCAGCCAAACCACGGCAAATGGATCTCGCAACGCCAGCAGGAGACGGAGTTCGTTGACAAAGACCCGGACGTCCTCATCGTCGGTGGAGGACAAAGCGGTCTGGAGGTGGCTGCTCGTTTGAAGCTGCTCGGTGTTCCTACCCTGGTATGCGAGAAGCAGGCGCGAGTGGGGGACCAGTGGAGGCACCGCTACGCTGCGTTGTGTCTTCATGACGTTGTTTGTGAGTACAACCGTGTTTACGACCTGCGTCTTACGTTCTTACTCTTGTCAAGGGTACGATCACATGCCTTACATGCCGTAAGATGATAATGCTTCTATCAAGTAAAAGCGGCAACTGATGCGGTTGATTAGATTCCCTCCATCTTGGCCTGTTTACACGCCTGCACAGAAGGTCATGTTTTATCCTAGTTTCAAGAGCGCTCGTCACTTACTATGTTCTCGTGACACAGCTCGCCGACTGGCTTGAGAACTATGCGAAGTCCATGGAGATTGACGTTTGGACGTCCGCCAAAGTCATCGACGCTAAACAGGGCCCAGATGGCAAGTGGTCTGTCACTGTGCAACGCGGAGACAAGAACCGCGTCCTCAAGGTCAACCATGTCATCTTCGCCCTCGGCGTCGGCGGCGGCACTCCGAAAATGCCAAACATCCCAGGCATGGTGAGTCTTGAAGTTCGGAAACTCTGACGTAGGATGCTTAGCTTCCCGGTTTTCAGGACAAGTTCAAGGGACAGATCCTTCATTCCACACAACATGGCAAGGCCTCGGACCATGCTGGAAAGAAAGTTGTTGTTGTTGGCGCGTGCACGTCCGGTAACATAGCTCACACCGCAGAGTTTTGTTCTTTCGCTAACCGTGTCTCGTCTCAAGCCCATGATATTGCCGCTGATTATTACGAACATGGCGTCGGTGAGTACCTTCTTTCATTTCTTGACTCTTGCTCACAGTCACTCCAGATGTGACATTGTGGCAACGCAGCAAGACATACATCATGACTACGAAGGAGGGCATGCCACGGCTCATGAAAGGTATACCATTTTGTTGCGCCCTCTGAGCCATACGTTGACCTATTGTTATTCTAGGCACCTACTGGCAGGACGGGCCCCCTACCGAAGTTGCAGATCTCATCGACAACTCCATGCCCATCCTCTACCGCAAGATGATCCACGTGCGCATCGCGGAAGAGATCGCGGAAGCGGATAAGTAAGATCCCATTGTGTTCTGTGGAGTGCCTGTCGAGATTTAATGAGCGTCGACGAACAGGGAGTTGCTCAAAGGTCTTGAGAAGGTAGGATTCAACCTCACGAAGGGCATCGACAACTCGGGCTTCTTGATCCTGGCGCTCATGCGTCTAGGTGGATATTACCTTGGTACGTTATGTCTATGTCCGCCGTCTATGGATGCTTATACCGCACTCCACTAGATGTCGGCGCGAGTCAGATGATCATCGACGGGAAGATCAAGTTGAAGAGCGGTAGCGGCGGCGTCAAAGAATTTACAGAGGACGGCCTGATCGCAGAAGACGGTAGCAAGGTCAAGGCCGACGTCGTCCTGTTCGCCACTGGATACGGTGATTCCCGCGACCCCATCCGTGAGATTGTGGGCGAGGAAGTTGGCCAGAAGCTCACGCCTGTGTGGGGTCTTGACGACGAAGGCGAACTCCGTAGCACTTGGAAGGAGATTGGTGTGCCCAACTTGTGGCTTATGATGGGTACGTTATGGTGGAAGACCCTTTTCCTGGTGCCCAGCTCACTCCGATCATAGGAAATTTCGCCTGGTGCCGCTTCTACTCCAAGCATCTGGCCCTCCGTGAGTAACTGTAGCACTTTCTCGTACTTACAGAGCTGATATGACGTGTCTTCGCCAGAGATAAAGGCCAAGCAGGAGGGAGTGTTCGGAGAACGCTACTCCGCGCCTGTCAAGTGGGATTGAGGCAGCTGCGTTGCGAAGGAAGGATCGAATGACTCTGAGGATAAACCTATTTGTATTGCTTGATGCTTGTAGACTGTATTATAACATCAAATGTATGTACTATGGACCCAGTTTGACGCTATGGCCACAGACCTAGGCCAGATTACGCTATGCGCCGACAGCCTCGACAGTCGTACGTTCCATAAGGACCTTTGAGTCCTATGAGTGCTGATAGTGTCCAGTCTATGCGATATTGGAGGCTGCTTCACTGGGTAACCTGCATCTCGTTGATGCCTCGAATTTCAGCGTCGTAGGACGCGCTTACATATACGAGTAGAACAACATCTGGTATCGCGATGAAGGCAGGAATATATGGGTAGATACAATTGTGGACTCACCAAGCCGCACGCGCACAGAACGCAATATTATTATATTATTTAGAAAGCGTTTTCTGGGTCAATCAACCTGAGGGGAGAAAGCAGTGGCAGATCGCTCGAGCCACGCAATCTGGGCTGCCGTCTAATTCAGTATCTTTCTCAAGAAATCCTTGAATGAAAGCGAGAATGAGCGTGCGGTATTGCCCACAAAAATGTAACAATAACGGGCGCCACCAAGGTTTGTGCGTGCAGGTCTATCGCATCAGGAGACTCGGGATATACTCAGGATATGTGTACCGCTCGTAGCTGTTTCAACAGGGAAGAGAAATTAGCTCCATTATTTTGGCCAAGTACCCGAATATTTGTCTTACCATCCATGAGTCCGGCTCTGCAACAACATTCGCCACATTCGTTCACAGTCAGGATGAATACCTAAGCAGGTACGATCCATGTTACCTGGCTGCCGGGCCTTTTATGCTATGTGAAGCCGCCACTGCTTATGGGCATCCCGCTGCTTCTTGCCTTCACTGATAAGTAACCGGTTCTGTTTGCTTGCGCGGTGTCTGTAGAACGGCGCCAAAAGGAATTCAGGACGGCGGCCGGCTTGCTGGGCTATACCGCGGGTAGCGTGTACGATTGGCCGGGGATGTCTGGCATTTGTGTGGAGTCTTTGGCGAAACCAGGAGGTCGTCATTCATAGCTTGAGAATGGCTCGCAGTCAGATTCAAGAGGATTGAGAAGGAACAGACGTCGTGCGACCACATACCCACGAGCGGCTACATCACTGTTCCACACGTACCAACCACGACCCTTGCCATCACCGTGAACTGCTTCCGCCGTGCGGCATTATGGCGAACATTGAACGTCGAGGCTTTGACGGTCATATATCGGGGAATCCGCGTACTTCATCCTTCATCGTCTGGGCCACGGGATGATATGAAATTGATGTGTAGATTTTGTGTGAGGCTTAGAAAGAGCCCCCCTGGGTTTTTACCGACATGGTTGGATGTTTCGTATGCTTGCACAAACAGGTAAGCTACCTTGATTCGAGCAATGCAAGCCATGGCGGGAAAGATGGGTATACACTGCGTGATTTGCTTAGCGCGAGAACGGTATAGCGGAGGTTAGGCACTTACTGCTCAAGAAACGCGACGGAGAGGGGAGGGGAAGCCGAGCAACGCGTTCATCCCGAGCAACATTTCAGAAACGCGAAAATGCCTGCCCTGAACTTGTAAGCGCTCGTACTACTAGCAGCGAACGATCACCGCTGTCTTCCACCAATTTAGGCAGGTGAGTGGGTCCGGCACGCTCATGGTCTTGACTAAACAGTAAACCCCCTTGAAGACTGCATGATCTTCTTAGGCTTTCGATGCATCGATAGCGGTGCAAAATTCACTGCTGGAGGCTTGGAAGCCTGTTGTAGAGTTAAGCCCCCGCGATTGCCTGATTTTCCAGATCTTACCAATAACCTTGCTCTATCT
Source organism: Trametopsis cervina (assembly GCA_022385755.1). NCBI lineage: Eukaryota > Fungi > Basidiomycota > Agaricomycetes > Polyporales > Irpicaceae > Trametopsis > Trametopsis cervina. The sequence continues at coordinate 1,215,249 of MU278354.1, read as the reverse complement.
ATAGGCGTTCCGCTGTTCTGGCCGGTAGCTCGCCAGGACTCCTCGTCCTCGAACCTGCATTGGCTACATCTAGTGAAATTAGGACCCCCGACAATCTGTGCATTACGCCGCTTGAGCCCTGCTTTCGGGGAATATTCGGTTTCCGTGAGGTTGACGCCGCAGCTGCATCCTGGCAGAGCCCATTCCTTGCCGACAAATTCAAGAGATGCATCATGACACCTTTCGTCAGGAGAAGCATAGCTGAAGAGCTCTCTGTAGCTTCGACGGCGTTGGGCGGTGGCACGGTGTAGTGATTGAGGCGCACTGATCTACCGAGTTTCCTCCTCCCCAGCTGAACTTCGCTAATTCCGCCTGTTTCAGGTCCTTTTCGTCGACAGGGTTTTTCGTCATTTCTCCTTCTTGAGACTTTGGGTATCAGAATAAACGAACGCTTGCCAGGATCGACCGGAGACGTATGGCAGTCGGAGATTTACCAGATATGACCAGTGCCCGTGCCCAGTATGGTGCGGAAGCCTTTGGAAGTCGGTGCGCTGTTTTACTACGGCCATATCGAAATTGATTTTGACGCACAGGTTGTTGGAGCACATAACCGTTCCGCATTTCGCAAATACCAGGAGATTGACGCGCTTGCGGAGAAGTTCTTCACGGCGACTTTTGGGTCATCACCATCTTGCACCCCCGTTTCCTCTTTTACACGACATATCTGGATGTAATGCGGACCCAAACTTCAAGTCAGATCATGCCTGGATATGCCCTTGTGGGGACATAAGGTTTCTGCTCTGAGATGAGATGGCAGGATGAGATGGCAGGTTTCCTCGCATTACCCGGGACCTCTCCGATATCAGACGTTCCGATCCGTATGCCCTGCCTTTGACTTGCTTTTGTCAACGGTGGCTGACCGCACCGATGGATGCCATGACACTAGCTGTTTTCGAACCGTTGGATGCCGTCCCCGGACCGTTGGACTTCCACAGCCGTACAGCTCGGATGCGTCTACCTAGCTCACGTTGGGCAAATGCAGCGTCAGAAGAGCACTCCGTACCGCTTTTTCCTTCCGAGAATTGGACGACACGATCCTCGTGAGCTATCGCCAAGTGCCTCTATCCTCCGGTGGCCTCCAGGGTCGCGCTACAGACGCAAGCACGTCACAGACGAAGGTGCTCTCAAGACCCGGCCTTACGGTACTTTCAGTCACTTGACGAGCATCTTCGACGACCCATCTCCGCTTTCTCATGTTTCGCGAACAGTTGGAGCATGGACGTCCTATCTCTCGCCTGCTAGGGTGCAATAAGCCTTCAACTGGTTCACATGGTTCGTGGTCTTCGGTACACCCAGGTCATATTTATCGCTCAATCTTCCCTACGAGCGACGCTTTCTGATCCTTCCATGAGCTCTGTAGTCCATGTGATCAAGACGAGCGATGCTCACCGTGTGTATCATGCCAGCACGAAGGACCCGGGCCTAGCGCAAACCGTCCTCCGCTCCACTTCTCGTTCAACCTCGTATGCTTTCACGGCTGGCTAGACCAACACTGTCCGATCTATCGGTGTCATTTTCGCATTTTTCTCAACAAGCTCTGTCCCCACATTGTCCTTTCTTTGTGAGGTACGCCCAATTCAGTCGACATTCATTTGGCCACACTAATCAGGCGTTACACGTCAAGATGAGAGACCTTGATGCAAGCTTAACTCTTCCCCGCGGTTCACAGCATTGTGGGGTATCACCCAGGCGTAAAACACGCTTTTTTTCCTTCGGCATCGATAACCACATTCGCCACAGTTCCGTATTTCACACTCGATGCCTTCGATCTTTGGTAAGTTGTGCCAATGGTGCCTGGAAAATAGCACCCATGGCGAGCTCTGCGAGTCTTCTCGTTTTCACCATACCCTTTTCGCAACAGACGATCCGACTGGCGTGTACGAGACATTTGAAGCCTGGCCGAAACAAGGAGGTTTACACAAAAATGATATCTCTGTTCACCGAGTCATACACCAACTACAGACAGCCTTGTTTACAAACGTGGCTTAATGAGATCGGACACTGACTTCGGGTCAAGCACGGACTCTGGGTACGGCAGCTGAGTTGAGCGCAAGTGCTGATCGCCGCCGTCGACAGCGATAACCTGCCCAGTGATGAAGCTGGCCGCGTCACTGAACAAGAAGACAGCGGTATTCGCGATATCCTGTTTATCCCCGAGTCGGCCCGCCGGAACACGTAGAGCTTGCTCTCCATCAGGACCTTTGGTACCAAGACGGTCCATTCCCTCAGTGCCCCCAATAGGGCCAGGAGCGATCACGTTCGATCGAACGCCCTATCACAGCTCGGTCAAGTCCTACCGTAAGCATAGGGAACACAGAATACTCACGAGAGGTCCTTCTTCGACTGCTAGGACGTTCGAGGCTGTGAACGCGGTGATGTTACTGATATTGCATCATGATTTCTTTGTTCCACTTACTGGCGTCAACAGCTGCTTTAGCAGCGGAGACATGAGCCTGGTAAGGCGTTCCTATTGTTATCATTATCACAACAATCCGTGAGCATTGTCTCGAACGTTGCTATTATCGCACGTACCTCTGTAGTGGAGGGTGGCGCTGACGTGGATGTACGAGCCCTTTGCTTTTCTCACGTGAGGAAGCGTTGCCTTGATGGTATGGTACGTGCCGAGCTACAGCACTGTCAGGCAGGTTGCGTGTACATGTACCGCTCTTCGTACCGTGTCAATCTCAATGACGGTCCTGAACGCGTTCTCCGACAGTCCAGAGATAGGTGCAAGGAAATTTCCGGCAGCACCTGGGGTACACGCCGTTCAGGGACCACCAGGTTCTGAGTATGTGTTCGGGTGCACTTACCGCAGATGACGAAGTCGATCCTTCCGAATTTCTCGATGGTTTTTGCGACAGCATCCTGCAATGCTTTGGGCTGTCTGACATCGGCCTGAACAGGCAGGCAGTTGCGGCCAGTGTCCTTAGACAGTTCCTCCGCAGATTCGGATAACCGATCGAACCTAAACAACAGCACTCGCTGAGAACTCGAGATACAACACATTCCGTTTCTACTCACTTTCGTCCCACTATGGCAGCATTGGCTCCGTGACGCATCTGTTGACACGAATGAGCGGGAGGTTCACACGAGCAAGGGTGTATGCTGAGTATGTACTATGCTGCGTGTCATCTCTTTGCATATACCAGACCCACCACCCGTGCAGAATAGCACTTTTCCGTCGAACAGACCATCCCTGAACACAGCTGTAGAGTTTACGATTGGTTGAGCATAGGCTTTTGCTGGCATGGTCGAATGTAGACGGTGGCGGACGAGCTCAGCCACCGAGACTCGGGTACTAGTAGTAAGTCGACCACCGGGTAACGGATGTTTGCCGTGCCGGTGGTAGCCTGTGCTTTCGAAGATCGCTGCTCTCGCCCGACCGCCACTGCCTGCACCTGCAAGAGAGGACAATTTGGCTACAAGAGGGACACATAGCCTCAAAGACCCCGGCTTAAGAGAATGAAAGAACAACATGTGTGAACTGGACAATACGATTATCGGGGTAGTGGCGGGCGTAAGGAAAGAGGCACGAGCAGGGCAGCAAGGCATCAAAGTTTGGGTGGAAGGCAGTTGAAATTCAGGCTGGGTCTGTATGTTTTTGCATTCGAACCTGGTCCGCTGACGAACCTTCGAACAGCTCGCAGGGATGGCCCTACAACGCAAGCTGTCTCGGTACTTTATCTCCAGAAAGCCTGTCATTGTCTGCTGCGAGTCGTTTCGTCGCACGGTCGTCGCCAAGCTGCCACCTGCGTGGCCACTGACCAGTAGCTTTCTGTGCCCCCGTTCTGTGTGTGCGAACCTTCCAATCAGGCTCTTCGAAGCTCGTCATCGGTGAGTTGCATGATTCTACCATATACACTGTGCGACGTTCTAGTTAAATCCGGAAACACCGTCGCAGCCTGCTTGTCTGTGTAACGTGCCAATCTTGCTACGCCTCCGTGTCCGACAACTTCCCTGTCCCATTGGCCGGATCTCGTCTAAAACTCGACGTGCTTTCTCGCGTTCATGGGACTTGGTGGTATTTCCCGTCAGCGGCTGCAGTGTGATGGGACCCATGCGACGCCTCCTCTGCCCGAAGGCGCTCACCCATCGCGTGGTGGGCTGATGGAAACGAGTCAACATCGGACGAACAGAACATCGCAAAAAATCCGCGTTGTTCTTCTCACCTGAACAAGCTACAGCCGTATCAGAACAAAGCGAAACTGGAGCCCGTCCCCCTTCCTGAAACCTTAACGGCCTCGGGAGGTCATTCTGCGGGTCATCATATGTCATGGGCCACCAGCCGCGACTCGCCCGGCGGAAGATGCCAGGTTCGCATGTCTGTCTAGGCGCGGCCGGTGCGAGGGGGATGTACACCACGAGTTCCCGTGCGCGGTCTGATCACGTAGCTGACAAGCAGTGATAGATCCGAGGCCGAGATGTCTCCCCAGCGGGCTCGTCTCGTAGCCAGGCTGGGGAGTTCAGCCCGAGTGCGGGATGTAAAAGTGGAGTAAAGAAATTGCGATGCGGACGACAACAAGACAGCTCGAGCAACGAGGATATCGACATACGTAGCGACCATTAATTGTACACAGTTGGGTGCTTCAGAATAAGTCCGAAAGAGTCCTGATCCAGACACGAACAAAAAATATAACATGAACGAAATAAAACGAAGAGGGGGCTTATCGGGGGAGTTAAGTACTGGTGGCAACAACATAGCGTAAGTTACTGTTACTGCCTCGGCGACACCGCAGAGGCATGAGAGCGAAGATCAGAGCATGCGGGGAAGCGCGAGTAAACTAGTCAGCGAGTGGTAGACATTCCTCAGCGTTCATTGGATCTACCTTCGGTTCCAGTATTCCATCTGAGATGTCTGAGTTCCCGAACTTGACGGGGGAGGCGAGGCGCTGCTCGCTGAAGCAGGCAGCGGATACGTCGATATGGGCTGCAGATTCGGCTGAGCTCTGTCCGCCCCGGCACGGCCGTACTGAGAAGACCACTGGGATGATGCTGACGCGTTCGACAGATATGCGGGCGAGTTCGGATGGGGCAGAGTGGGCGAACTGGCGAATCCGCCGTGTTCAGGCCCAGCGCCGTGTCGCACAGAGCTGCGGTGATATGAGGGGAAATACTCTGGAGAGCCTCCAGGGTGCGCGGTAGGTGATGAGGAAGCGTCTATGCTTCTCTGGGAGGGCGATTGTGCCGGGTAGTACGGTGAGGCAAGCGTCGGAAATGGTGGATTGCTGAAATGAGATCCAGAAGCTCCACCAGAACTGCTGGACGTGGCTGAAGAGGCAGAACTAGACCATGGCCGGCTGGGCACATGTGACGGGAATGCGTCAGATCTGCTCGACAACGTGTTGATCGTGCCAGAGCGCTGTCGTGCAACATTCGTGTCCAGCGCAGGCAGCGCAGGCCACTGGGATCCAGGTGGCCTGTTCTGCTCTGTCCGCGCGGCTCGAGAGGCATCCCAGAACGAGGGATTGCTTTGTGAGGCAGACTGCGGCGAGGTGTGCTGCTGATAGGAGGCGGAGTATGAGTGTCCCTGTGCGCTGGCAGCGGTTTCGGCAAGAGATGGGATGCGTAGAGGTGGAACGCCACCCCCGGACATCGCGTTCTCGGGCGGGGGGAGATTCTGCATGCGCTGATGCTGCGCAAACTGGCCTGCAGGATTGAAATCCTGCACGTAGGAGTACGACGAGGGAGGTTGTGATGAAACCATAGTATCTGTGCTCTCATACCCTCCTCCCCCTGCGCCGACAGGGGGACGGAAGCCGTACGACGGCGTCGTCTGGTCGCGCATCGGGTCCTCCTCCGTCGGGGATGTCTCCTCAATGGACGCATCGTCGTCGACCAGTGAGGGGTCGGTGGGTGAATGTGGGTCAGAATCGAGCCTGCGCTTCCGGCGTGAGTTGTTCGGTCGCCTGCGATAGACATAGTCGGGATATTTCGAGTTGAAGTTGTCCTTCAACTTCTTTGCCTGGTCCAAATAGAACTTCTTTTCGGACTGTGTCACGGCCGATGTGTATTTGAGTGATCATCTAGGTCACGAACGGTCGTGCGACTGACCATGTCCATTGTGTTCCACTCCTTGCTCAGGATTTTGCTGATGTCTCCTGTGCGCATCATCTGGTTCGCGGCAGAGATCTGGGGCCGTCGCTTCCTCGCAAATATCATGAATGCGTTCATGGGCCGTTTGGGCGTGCCATCTGCGTTTAGCGTCTGGGACGTGAGCGCAAGATGCGGATCCTCCACTGGGGTTACCGCGTGAGTGGCGGCAGGGCTGGTAGAGGTGCGCGATGGATGCTCACCTGCGAGATCGACATCGTCCCTGTCCTGACCGTACGTGTAGCTGTCCGAGGGGGATGCGGCGGGCTCGCTCTCCCCGCCACGAGAGTGATCGCCAGTGCGCTCGAGTTCTTGACCGGCGTTTGCCGAGGCAGGGGACGTGTGCCCGGTGGAGTCGTAGCGATGCATGGCTGCAGTACGGGACACGAAAGCGGGCAGCACTGGGCGTGAGGGGCGACGGCAACAGGATGTCGCAGAGAAAGAGAGGAGGCAGACGCGCTATTGAGAGAGAGATGAGGTATGTGGTGGGCTGGGCGAGATTGACGCCTGAGACAGGCAGGAGTCGGTGGTAGATTGCGCTGGAGGCAGCTGAAGCTTAGCCCAGGTGAGTAGGCCCCGGGGCGGCAGCTAGCCACTTTTGAAGGCCAGAGGGATTGACGTCGGAGTGAGTGTGTTGCCAAGCCTTCGAGGAATTAGAGCCTCGACGGCGGTTTTTCAAGGAATCACGGCCTGGCGAACGTCCTCAGATTCGTGGTACCCTTGAAACCGCCGGGCCTGAGGCAAGAGCGTCGCAGGGTTCTCATTAGCGGCTTGCGGCCACACGCTGCTTATTCGTCCAGAAAATGCTGATTTCCCTCATATCCCGGGTCCGACTCTCCAGTTTGCCTTTTTAGATCCCTATGCCAGGTTCCGGTTCCCCCATTGGGCTAGTGCAGATGCCAGCGTCAGCACAGACACTCTCTTTTCAGCTCTTTCCCCGTAGCGGCGCCCAGCTGTGACCCAGTCTCATGATCTCCCAACGCTCGCACGAGTCTGCCTGAACGAACGGAGTCCCAACAAAAACCCTATATCTCCCAAACGGCAGCGCACAGACTCTCACCTCCTCTGCTTCCTCCATCTTCACGTAATATCATTTCGCCGCAGACGCAGACGTCCCTCATCTGCATCAGCACCCACCTTCGCCTCGAACCTTCCAACGGCACAGACCCACGGCTCACTCGTGGGACAGCCCTGCTTCCGATGATTCTGGCTGCTGATTGACCGCCGTGTCAGCATCGCGTTCGCCATCTCGTTCACGTTACAGCACCAATCTCGCTCGCGTTACCCATCTCGCTCGTATCAATCTCCCCTTCCCCAGCGTCTGCCCGTGCAGTGCCCGCGCCCGACATGCCTCCCCATCCGAGACACACGCACCGATAAAAACACTGACGGAACGACGGCGACGAGATAGACGCACCTGCAGCACACATCAGATGACGCTCGCTTCGCCCCAGCAGCCCTGTGCGGCTGCCGCGGGGTTTTCACAGCCCTCTCAGGGTCTGCTGCACTTGCCGAAAGCTCTCGAGAAATGTCCAATGTGACCCCGAATGTCGGCTGCAGGCGTAGTCAGTTTAAATGCCGTGGCTTCAATCTCGCCCGACGCGCAGCGCACAATGCAGCCTCCTCCCGCCGCGCCGTGCTCAAAAAATCGCGCAGGACTGCACACAACGCCACATGAACCACGATAGACAAAACGAGAAGCGAAGAACGACGGCCATGCAGCGTAAATCGAATTCGAAAACCTTTTTTGATATTCGAGCGGAGCCCGAATAACGCCCACTTTCGCTCACGCGCGGGTAGCTGCGAGATCCTCGATGGAGAACTCGGGCTTCAACCCACTGCCCGTTCTTCAGGACATTGCACCAGGGGGGATTGACGACAGCGTTTCTTAGCGGTCGTGTTTGACAACCACCCCATATGTCAGGCAGCAGCCAGTCAGAAACAAACGCGGCGAAGGAGATCATCACAGATCACCTCTCCCTCGTCAGAGAAACGTTACTGCTGCGTTGCGCTACATCACGCCTCTCGCCATCTGCCGTCGTGCTCTGCGGCGCGCGGAATGCGGTGTGCGTTGAATGGCCGCCCTGCTCGCCCAAGCGTGCATTTTTCTGATCACCATGCAGCCGTAGACAAGCAATTGACGAGCTGTAGCTTCTCGCTCTGCAATATACGAAATAAAATTTCTTTTCCGCGTCGCGCGCATCTGGACCTCCATATGTCCATCTACATGCTCAAATTCCACTCCACGACTGCCGTGGTTGTTCCAGGAATTCTAGATCCGCGGTGAATGGCGAACAGATTCCACCAGCGAAGCTCATCGACAGTTACTCGGTTCGAATTTTACAGTGGTTATTCAGTTCTCTGATCGAGGAGGAATTGTCGGACCAGTCGAGAAGAAGCATCATCCCGACACCGCCGTCGGCAGTACTCGAGCCTTCTCCCCACAAAAGATGCATCTACCGCCCTCCGCTCCTCGTGGCCTCCGGCCCTGGCAGACCATATACTAGCACCGTTATTGGGCGGAGGCTGGTGGGCGACCTCAGAAAAATGATTGAATCACGCTGACCGGTCCCATTGCTATAGGAAGGCTATTTAACTCTGTAGTCCAGACCAACGCTTCGTACGCACCGGAGAAAAGGGTCATGAGGCTATCGCAAGTACCCGAATCGTCGCATCGAGTCGCATCGAGCCCGGCTGGTCTTGATAACGTAGTGTGGGTTTACGGAGGCCTCGTGACAGCCGCTGCAAAGATCACCTGGGACTAATGGAGACGTCAAAGGTGGATGCACCACATTGCCGCGAGGATGGCAATTGGATGAATCGCGAGTATTACCTGATGCGCGACTGATGTCTTCTCACCTCATCTTCGAGGGGGCCGAGAGCCAGCGGAGGTTTTTCAGTCACGAAAACGTCGACGTCAAGCCACCGAACAAACATAGCTTGAAAGCGGCAAGAGCCTCGAGGTAGCACCGTAGGACATCCCTTTGTTCTCCGTATTCGTAAACTCGATGGCCTTCCCAGATGGGGCGACCACCCGGTCGCTTTTGCGCAATCGTCTAGATGCGCGACGGGGACGATTGAAGTTCTCGTCGCAAGCGGACGCCTTCGAACGACCTAGGCGGCTCTGCTGTGCCCTTCCCTGAGCGGCGTGTCTGCGGGAGTCACAGGTGGGCACGCGGCATGGCTTGTAAGGGTGTGGTGGATTTTTTTCCTGAACGTGATCCCCGCAAGGGGTTTAACCTTCAAAAACGACGCCTCATGTCAGACGCCAAAAGAACCGTGACCTTGATGAGAACAATCATCAGCTTACCCGAGCAAATAACTCTGCGCAGTTACACTATACCGGTAGCCTACCGGCCGAAGTGGGTGGCCCACTCTGCACGACCCACCCTGCAGACGGAGTTCGTACAGAGTGTAGGTTCGACGATCCTGCCGGTGGCGCGGACTTGTGTGATTCTTTCTAGAATTATGCCAGTGGCTGCGATCCTGAGCTACATGTCCGTCAGTTAGAGCTATAACTACATTTGACGTAAGGACGTTCGACAGCCAGCACTCCCATTGTCCTTTATGGAGGGTATGGGTATGTCTGTCGGAGCCACTTAATGAAATACAAGGCACTTGCTGTGGGTTCTGTAGCCTGTGATGGGCCCAGTTAGGACGGTCAGCGCGGCTCCCATACTATGGGACATCTCTTCCGCTAAAGGATTAGTATAGAAAACGATGAGAATCAAGGCGATGGTCGCAGATGTCCAACTTGCCTGTGGAGGGAGATGCACGTCGACGCGTCTAGAAAACATGCCGATGAGAATCCTTAGCGCATATCGTTTGGCCCCGGGGTGTCGAACGAACTCAGAGAGCAAGAGGCCGTTGGATATCGGACACCAGCGAACTTGCATGTCTGTTTCCGTGCGAAGGTATCAATGATCTGGCCACAGGGTGGACTGCGCGGAAAGAAAGCAACACTCAGCTGGACGATCATGACCTGCGCACAAACTCCCCTCGTGTGCAGCTCACCACTTTATATGCAAGAGAATATATTGGCGTCTCCAATGACAAAGGGCGCGAATGTATTATATAGGCGAATATACTGTAGTCGATCAGGTGGTGCTAGGCGAACGCACTAGCTTCGAGACAGCGCACCTAATAACGGACAGCTCAGTGAATTAGGCTTATTGACAGGAAGGAATGACGTCCATCATCAAGGAGAAGTGAATTGCAACAATACAATAGGCTCGGTTCAGCGTAAAAGCCTCTTACCGCACGGACGTCACGCCCTGAGAAGGTCAAGCACGTCCCTTGTGTCCTGTCCCATGCGATGTCTACCACGCCCATGTGCTCTGTAGACCACCGGGCCCCTGGGCGAGTGCAGCCAGCACACAAGCAGGCTTCAAGGGCTTATGCAAAACCATTCAGCAGAGGCGCAGGAGTGGCGTGTACTGCCCCATCACGCCCGCCCATGACCGTGTTACGGCGTGCAGATACCGGGTGAGGAGGTATCTTGATCCGGCGTGGGATGTTCGTACGGAGGAAGATAGCTGATAGCTTGCCGATAGTGCTGGATGGCGCTGTATATACGGGGTTAAGGGAATTGCAACAGTATTCAGTACGAAGACGGCTCGTTACGTGAGGGCAACTGGCCTCAACGCTGGTGAAATTTGGGCTACAGCTGGAAGACTTTCGCCGTATTGCACAACGGGATAGACTTGTTTTTGCAGAAGGAGGCGTGCGATTTAATTCAAGGCTCGAAGAAAATAGCAGGTTGCTCAAGGGTGGCGAGTAGTAGAGGAACAGAGACCTGTTGACGATTATTGTGTGCGAACTTACTGCATACGCGCCACGTGCTCTATGATCAGATCCGGCGGCTACGAAGGTAAACCAACCTTCAAGGAACTGGTCGCGAAACTCCCAGGCTGATAAACCTGCCATTCTCCCATCCTGGCCTCTGCGTTCACACACTGACAGAGCTATAGAGTACATTCATTAGAAGAACTTCAACGTCAAAATGAAAGATGCAATGACGGACGCCAGTAAGCACAGCCGAAACGCGACCTGAGCGTTAGTTTATGCGAAATGTCGTGTTCTAACCTGTTTCCCATAGACTTTCCCCGTACTGCTGATCAGCGCGTGTATCATCTAGGCGTAAGGGCTGGAGAAGTCGCGAACCGCATCGTCAGTCCCTCGTTTTCCACCTCTTCACCTCATCTATTGATCCCGAAGCGGTGCGGCGACGCAGCTGACTGTAGGTGCTCCAGGCAGAGCCGACCGCATTGCCTCCTACCTCGATGCATCGCCGAAGCCATTTCGGCTGACCACAGAGCGTGGCTTCACAACGATCACTGGTCGGTACAAGGGGGTACCAATATCTATCATTAGCATTGGCATGGGGAATTCCATGGTGGATTTCTTCATACGGGAAGTCCGAGAGTGTCTGAATGGAGATATGATTGTCGTAAGGCAAGACACCGCACGAAGATAACCTCATGCGAACGTCGCAAGCTGATCAAAATCACAGGCTAGGGTCCTGCGGGGGTTTGATCGACACACCCGTTGGCACTGTGGTAGTGCCCAAGGCAAGCATTGCTGTCAACAGAAACTACGATTTCGACTTTTCAACCGGTATTTCGGACGAACCGCCTTATAGATTCAGCAAGCCGGTGAATTTCTTGCATCTGGGATCCTGCTGCTTTTGTTATCCGTACTGACTGCCCCCCGTAACTCAGGTCTACGCCGATGCAGAACTTCGAACAGCCGTGCGTTCGGGCCCACTCAGTCCCGATCTCCCTATTGGTTCAGGAATATTGATTGACGTGTATATCTGTATGACGCCTGGAACCCATAGGTCGCCACGGCTCTCCACCAACACCGCCCTCCAACTCTACAAACCGGAATTATCACGGATACAGTGAACGCCTCCACAGATAGGTGTGGATCCGAGATTGCCTCGACATATATTGTCTTGTTGACATCTGTGTCTCTTTCTGACTTTTTGGCTGTAGCTTCTATTCATCGCAGGGTCGTCAAACCTCGTTCCCAGATTACAACGACGGCATCATCCCGCACCTACAGACCACCCACAAGGATCTCGCAACATTCGAGGTAGATCTGTTCCTGACAGTCTTCCCCAATCGTCGTATCGATCCAATCTCTCTCGAATCTCACGGCTATCTCGTATAGATGGAGACCTTCCACATATTTCACCTCGCTGCCAGCTGGCCTGTGGAATCCCACACCGCACAGCCTGTGGTTCCTCCGCTGAGCAATATCGCGGCCGCGCCCGCGATCTCGAGCGATCGCTCCGCATCTACACAGACAGACCCTCCCGCGAAGGTCGCAACGTCGGCGAAAGACGGAAGCACGCTGACTCCAAGGCCAAGAATCAGGGCTGCCGCAGCACAGATCATCTTCGCCGCGCGCAACTCGCGGGAATTCATCACACCAGAAGAAGTTGCGCGCATCGAGGACTGGTCTGGCAGGTCTGTATTGGAGGCCTTGATAGGATTCCAGGTTGCGCCAGAGGTTGGTTGGCTACTCTTAACTTGCACGTTTGCGAATCGCTCAACTTACATATCGATTAGCGTCTTCATACCGATGAAGGAAGTGTTTGGGAATGACATGGGCATGATCGGTGCATTGATCCTAAATAGATCACCTTGCAGATTACACGCCGTGTGCACATACAAAAGCAAATCAACAGCTGCGATGGTTGTGGGTAAGCTCGAGCTTGATCGCCGTTCAATTCAGTTGTGAGGGATTTGACCACCAAGCAAAACATGTTCTTGAGAAATTTGTATAGAACCCAATCTAGACTCGGTGCTATCATTTGGACGTGACAAAAACAATAGCTCACTCCCTGGCGGGGAGTCGAACCCCGCTTTCGCGCGTTTGAAATCAGATGACAGGCGCGTGTACTAACCGATATACTACCAGGGACATTCCGATTTCTCAAACGGCACAAACGACATCCACGATCTACAAATTGGAGGAGTCCATTATGATTTCGGATTACACTTGAAAGATGCACCCATAATTTGTAGGTAACCGTTCATACCAAGTATTGTAGAAAAGTCATCTGCGGCTGGCAGAACATCAACCCTACCCCATATATCCCCGCATGTCGGACCCAGCCACCATTCACAGATCGTCCCTGACACTTTTGTCAAAGCTGACCACTCATTGAACAAGCACGCGCACTTACCAGTTGAAGGTTCGAAACTTCGTACGTCATCCAACAGCGGGTAGTCTGGCCCTGCCAAGATTTGACAGGCGTCGGGCGAAGGAAAGAAATAGGAACATTCATATGTTGTGGGCACGTCAGTCCTAATTATTGATATATTCAGGATTTGGTGTACTGGTCATAAGAAAATATAACTCACAGTCCCGAGCAGATATAGACACTACCGGACGTGTCTGAATGCTCCTCGTTTAGTATGAATTTCTGTGATTGAGGAGCCGCGAAAGCTGTCCCATGCACAAGAATCGGAGCCAGAGAGAGCAGATACGTAAAAGCTACCATAGCGGGTGTGTTGTACGATAGTACAGGGAGATAAAGAAGAGTATCTACCCTCCCCAAGGTTCCTGACTACGTACTTATGCCAACACAATGTTGCATTTGTCAACGAAAACTCGCCCCTCCGCCATGACCTTATATCCGCACATCCCAGTATGTACATCCGCCCGCCACGGCAAAATCAAGGGGCATACCAATGACATGGGCTGGTTTCGATAGTTCAAACCTCAACCTTCAACGCCGACTGCCTCGGCGCTGACATGGACACCGCTGGAGGAACTGACAGTGTAATGTCAACCTTTCCGTCCAATATGTCCAGCCAACGCCAGCCGCGAAAGACAGTTCCGGTACATCACAGCCGAAATTCGTGGTGTTTATTATGACGAGATTGCAGTTCAAGTGCGGATGCAGAATGATCGAGATTTGGCGCCACTAAATATATTCGATTGGCGGCATTGACAGCCCCGCCGGCGGGAGCTTATTTCGTGGTGATAGCCTTTTCGCGGCCTAACTATGTTTGTAGAATTCCGCCCGTCCATTTAGACTGTTGGGAGGCAAGATAGGATAGTGGAACCGCAGCCTAGAGAACCTGACAGGGAAACTTGATCGGGGAAGCGATTTTTCCTGCCTTGACGTTCGCCACCCTGCATGTAAACCGAGCGAGTCGCGAGTGACCTGCTTGTCAGCGGCTCTAAACCACAGCGAAGATTGCCACAAGTTCGGTACAAGATCTGAGGTTGTCATCGCATTACCTAATGGAGCTTGTGTATATTCATAGTGAAATCGAGCTCCAAAGATCGTACTCCAGCCGATCTGCCTCCGGTGACTGCGAAGAACCTATATCCCAGGCACCTGAGAAGAGAGCATTAAATTTAGTAGTTAGCGGAGTACACGTAAATTAACTCGGGCAAACGTACCTGCGTTTGAACTTCCATGCCATATGCTTGTTTCGCAGGGAGGCGGACTGTGCCGCAATCGGCGGCTTTGCTGTGCCACCACTGACCCCATTGAGCAATGCGGGCCACAGGGCCATAGACCCCAAAGAGATATGCATAGGCTCGAGACCAGCCTGCGGACGTGAAAGGGAGCTGAGTCTCACAACTCGCTCGCTTTCAGAACCACTGGATGATCTTCAAAACCTCCGACGACACCTCTCGTTGGAGGGTATGGAGGCCGAGATTTGGATCGTCTAGAACACGAGGTCCGAGTCTGCGCGCAAGCTGGGTGCGAGTACGGTCAGCAGGTTACTGAGCACCATCCCTTCACACGCATCGACGTGAGACCAGAGGTGTTCCTGTAGCGTAGTGCTGTCGTTGACAAGCGCGTACAGTTTCGGAAAAGGAGGCGCACGGAACAGTTCTGCGTATTCGTGAGAGAGTTGTCATCACTGTATCAGCTGGCAAAGGGAAACAACATCACCCACTCACACCACCACTGTGTGGGTAGTAGTAAATCCTTCTGGAAGTTGGGGAGCCAATACATTCAGGCATCCGGCGAGTAAGAACGATCGCAGCAGGAGGCAGCTTGCGCAGCTTAGCCACAGAGACCATTGCTCGGAGTCCCTGTCCTCTCCAGCGAGAGCTGACAAAGACCCCATTCAGCTGACAGCCTCTTGGCATGTCAGGTATCCTAACCTTGTCAAGCAGCAAGCTGAGAGATTGTAGGGAAGATATATTTATGAAACGATAGCTCACATCTGACAGAGGGTCGGGCGAAACATTAACGCGCCTGTGACAGATAGCGGCTTGAAATGGATAAGCCTCAGAAGGTGATGCAGAGTTCCTAGCCCGGCTCCAGAGGGCCTGAGAGCTGGAAATGTCATGAGTCAAACAGTGCGAATCCGACGGTCGCTCACCTTCAGGCCGTGGGGGACGTACAGGCCATTCAGCTCCCGCAGATTATGAATCATACGGTCAGATGGTCATCTGTAACGCTGAGAAAGAAGAACTCCCAGAGGCGGAGTGTGAGCTCGACCCCGTCGCCGGCTGAGCGGTGAGGTTCAGAGCGTACCAGGCTTTCACGCTTGGAATGATTGCATTTTTCAGGTGACCACAGGCCGAGGTGCGACGTCGTCGGCTTGATGGCTCTTGCACTGTGAATCCACTGCAGGACCAAGCCTTGGTTCTACACGCGTGCTACAACGAAGGCCACGATCAGAAGTTGTGCACAGGTGACCACTGTACCAGAACGCGCTACTTTCCAGAAACAAGAAAAAGAATGTGAACCGCTTCTGCACGATTGGTCTAGGGTTGCGCAGTACCGCGATACAGGCGTCCTAATGCGTTGTGGTCTTTCTGGGAGATCGTCCTGGTACCCAGTGACCACGACAGTGACGTTGGAAATCTGCGAACAAACAAATAACAATAAGATACAACCAGCGTTGCGCACAAAGAAAGAAGACTGACCTTTGTATGATGATTTGATGACTTGTGTGAATAGTATATTCGGATCGGACATTGGATTGACCTGTACAGAGTGGGTTGATTCTTCGGAGCTCCAAAGGTATTTTATCGGTGCTGCGTTAATCTACTCAGTTCAGAATGATATCACCGCGGAATCCTCCCACAACGAGGCGAATACAACCTTGAACTGAATACGAGGCTGAAGAGTATTCATTCCAATTCACTCTCATCGACGATACTTAATCGGCAATACCTGAACAATCACCGAAGCGCGTGTCTTGTAGGAGGCGTCCTGGTTAGGGGTGGGTAATAAAGAGATGGCTTGGAGACATACGACGGGACAGGAGTACTTCCGAGTCATGCAGCGGAAGACGCTCTCTATGAAGCCCCCTTTGAACAGATGCTACATGAGATACATGCTGGTATCGGCTGGCGATAACTGCAGCATTGGACTATCTGAGAAGTTCAATTCCGAGTGAAGTATTACGCACTGGTCTTGACTAAGTATCGCCAATCCAGGGCCGCGAGTAACTGAAATTGCTGGTCGTAGGTAGAGTTCACGCCGAACTTCGATGGCCACCGATTGTGGTACGCGGCGATTGTGTTTGCCTTTATTGACGAGAAAAAAATGGGCGTTCTTCATCAAGGCGCTCTGACCAGCAGACCCAGCCTGCTTCCAAAGACAAAGGGAAAGCGTGCAGTATCAAATGGACAGATGTTCGCAGTCACAAGGCAAGTATACCTTGCGAAACGGGATATTGAGTAGGCATAACCTGGCTGGTATCAAGGCACATGATTAGCTTGTATTATATTGCAGGTAATGCTCTAGAGATGATAATTGGAAATGTCGGAGACGTCTACTATGTCCATGGTGTGGAATGCTTCGTATAGATAAATTAGGCCAAAAATGATGAAGAGAATGCTCCCCGAGAGGGTGACTACGGAGCAGGGCCTTGATGAGCCACATAGGTGAGAAAATGTCGGGGTGAACGCACCGTGTTTTACGGATATCTTCGTTGAAACATATCGTCCACCAATGACCGCAAGAGCGGTACAGCATCCGTGTCCAATAATAGTGCCGAGACTGACGAGGTATACGTTCTGTCAAGGGAAGTTGTTAGTGCACCATACTTGATAGTGTCCTGAAGCCCGTCTAACTCTATGAACGAGCCAATGGCGAAGACACGAGCCAAATAAGCGTTTTACACGTACATGTGCTGCTCCCAGAGCAATGGTCGATATCTGACTTCTGTCGCCCCATTCACCCAGAAACGTAAGAATGAAGGCTTGCGTGAAGTGGGGGCCCAATAGCATGCTGCAGTAGTTCCGTGACTTGTCTAACAAGCTCTTGGCGGCAGACTGAGCCGGTATGGATTGTGACCGCGTCCTCGAGTGTCTCGCACGGCCACCTTCTTCTAGTTCCTCCATAGCGACGGCATGGCCATTTCCGCCTGCTTCTCGCTCTGCCTCGTCGCCCTCTATCTCCTCCTCCGCCTCCTTCATTTCTTCTCGTATCTTCTCATTGCCAGACTTCATCTCCCGTGCCTCTTGCAGCATCTTGAGCCCAAATACGAGGAAGAGCACCGCTGCCAAGAGCTGCGTCCATCGTTTTGGTATCAGCGTCGGCAACAAATGCCCCACGGAGGCTGACAGGAAGGACATGACGACCAGCGACCCAAAAGCACCCGCAAACACGACCATTCTTGGGTGTCGCATCGCCAGGATGGCAGCTATCAAGAAGGTCTTGTCACCAATTTCAGACACGATAATCATGGCAAACGACTGCAGAAGTGCTTGAAAACTGCTTTCATCGTGAGGGTCAACCGCCGGATCCATAGTAGCTCGTGTGCTGTTCGTCTATGCAAATAAACATGAGCTACTGTTAGCTTACAACATAGTTGCAATAATGTCTCCAACATATACCTCAAGATCGTTGGTCGTAGGGTAGTCTGAGGGTGAGAAGAGAAACTGGACGCGTTGAGTCGGTGACACGGCAGTGTGGTCGCATTGTGGCGCTGCTAAACTTAGTTGTGACGAGCGTCTAAATGGGGACGGGTGTTCAATTCGTACTCGAGCCTGTACGTTGCTGTACCTCCAGTGTAAAATTTAGAATCTATCTAATAGGTACAGAATATGCTACATGATTTCGTGCTAGGCTACAAACCGAGCCAAGGCAAGGTTTAATAATGAACATAGTTTAGATGCCTCTAGTCGGTCTCACGGGAGTGCTTTGACCGTTAGTAAAAGCACCGTAAGACGTGAGACCTACACCATGAATATGATATTGCTCGCCCACGAGTTCCTTCGTGGCAAGCATAAGCCTATCGAGACGGAGTATAATACCAAAAGCGGTTGTGCACCCGACAGAAAAACACCTGCACGCAGTATCGTCAGCGCTAAGAAGAATTGCGGTACACCTCCGGCGACTTACATGTACTGTTCGTTGGATAGGGTGTCAAGAGTCATAGTGCGGGGTAGCCCATAATCATCATCGGCCTCGTGCCGTATCACATTTAACCCGTGCTGATTTTGCATGTACCGATCTAACAGCGGACACGGGGTGATCTGAGGGAGAGGGTGTCCTGTTCGCAGCGCCGTAGAGATCATGCCTGTGGGAATAGGTATCAGATGATTACATTCTCGGCAAGCGAGCACGGAAGATGTGGGGCGTACTAATGACGGCTAGCACATCTCCTTGGAAGTCTGCGTCCGTAAATCGGGTACGGCGCAAAAAAGCCCGGCGCCATGCAGGTTCAAGGTGTTCCACGACTGACATAAGATGGGACAACAAGTAGGCCGTCTCCCTAGACACACCGATGCATTGTCAGCTGTTCGTTTCCTGAAAGCAATCTATCACGGTATCACAACCGACTCACAGCTGTATTTCCAAAATCTTATGGTATCGCTCTGACGGCCATCTTCCTCTTAGAGAAAACTAGGAGATATGAGACTTATTCTCAGCATAGCAAATCCAGCGTAGACTCAAACGAGGCTTATTGCAGATGACAAAATCGACCCCTGCTTACCTCATAGACAATGTTGGCACGGAGCACAAGGGACCTTTTGAGCTTCAACCTGATGGCGATCAAACTCTGCACTATAGAGCCTCTGTCCACTTCGTAGGTGCCTTGGGTGTTTGCGAACGACAAGACTGAGCAATACACAGAACCTATCTCCGCAACGGTTGTCGACATCATGCGCCTTTGATAACTGCGAAGTGTCATAGTTGGCGGTAGAAATGAGGCGAGGCTGCACGGAGAGGTCTGCTTAATGCCGTTGACAGCAAGAAAACACGTGCTGCTCACAAGGCTGTTGTAACCCCCGCGGTGACAAGAACGAAGCGTCTCTGGAGAGAAATGTCAGTGTAGACATTTCAATCAGAACATGATATGGGTCATCTGAGGTAGTAATTATGACATACCCATGATACATTGATCCCGAAATATATAAATCCCGCGGGGAAGTGCGTATCTTGCCACGAGAAGCCGAGAATCTACAATGAAGGGTACAACAGAGCGACAATCAGGGTCAGGATTAGACAGTGACTCGAAAAATGCACATACCACGATGGCGGTTACAAAGAACTTAATGGTGGGATCAATTACGTTCTATCCCGTGCGGAGATAAAGCAGAGTACTCACGATCATATTCGAGACCGGTGGTGCCGTCCAGTACAATCGCGCGAAGAAGATAACTGGAAACGTGATAGCACATGTGACAGCCAAGCCATAGGCATTGCCTCGACCGCTACCAGTAGAGATGTACCTGTGATACAGAAGCACATCAAATCAATCGTTAAACGAAGGAACTCCTGACTTACCAGAGCACTGTCCCTAACAATCCGCCGAAAAACGTCGCGATGATTCGTGCCACGAGACCGAAAGTGGTATCGCCTCTGAATCGCGCGATGGTCAACTGGCCAATGAAACTGTAAAACGGTCCTGTTAATTGATGATTGTCCGACAAAAATAGATTCCTGACATTGCCCAAGTAAGATGTTGCTCTAGGGACGATGGGTAAATCCTGGAGGAGCCGGTTATCAAGTATCAAATATCACGTACGATAAGCAAATGAAGCAGACGCCTTGAAATGATACGGTAAGCTCAAGGCCACTAAAAATGTCTTCAATACCGTAGCATCAATGCCGTCATAATACTAGACATACCTGTGAGTAGACCAGCTTTTATCGCGAATAACGAGTTCCCTCCACCTATCGAAGCAAAACCTTTATACAACAAGAACATGATGTATTCAAACATGTTAGATGGGGGCAATGCATCGGGGTCGCGTGCTTTGGTTTCGCCTAGGTCAGGATCCCCTTCAGCGTCTCGTTCCATATATTGTATAATATCTTCAAGGTCGGAAAGTCATCAGTGAAGTAATAGCATCAGAATAATTTTTTGAACCCACCTGGGTCTTCGTCGTCGGTATGATCCATGTCCGACGAACCATTCCAACGGGTCCACCAAAATAGAAATGTGGCGGCAAAGGTTGGAAACCAGAGTCTCGCCCGTTTCCGTTCCTTTTCAAGGTCAATCACTTCCCCGAGCTGAATGAGTGCATATGAGTTATGCGAGTTAGCCTCCACATTAACATCACACGCACCGCGCCAGAAACCAAAAGAGCCAGCTGCATAGTATGGTATTCATACATGTAGCAATGGAATAGGTACTTGTGGGGAGGAGCCTCGACGATGATATCCGCACCATGGGAGTGTTTGGGATCGAATGCGGCTCGATACGGCTCCAGGACACAAAGCCTGAGAAAACATGAATATCCCGTTCAGCAAATGCCTTTCGAAATATGCGACTCACCTCGTATCCTTCCTAAAGCTCTGTACCACAACGTCTAAATCGTTCTTCGCGTTCTCAAGACTTTCGAGGCGTTCTTTCCGTCTGTTCTGCTCCTTCCCCTTACTCTCCCACTTCCCTCGCCTAACGCCCGCTAACCACTCCTTCAGATTGTCTAGCCCACTTTGACTCTCCCTGAGCAGTTCGTCACACGCTTCGCCTAATAGTTTTGTGAATTGTTCCGTGAACTCCGGTGATCGCACATGTGCGAGTCGTGCGGATTCAAGCGCGAGGTACCGCTGAGATTCAAACACCCCCACAGTACCTTCATGCGCAGAACTGGGCAGGTGATGGTCTAATGAGGCAAGCGATGGGAATGACAGGGTGTGGGCAAGCTGCAAAAGCGAAAAATGAAGATGGTCGTCATGGTCCGACGGGCGAAGGCGGTGTTGATGAGAATGCTGTCTATGGAATATGTCCCGAACGTGTCTCGTAAGCGTTGTATGTAAAGGGGAGGATGCCCTTTTCACTGATTCCGGGCGTCCTACAAGGCGTCTGCGTGCGACAGAATCTATCGTTTCTGGACGGCCTATGATAGTAGAGGGTGGCCTGGAAGGGCCTCGGTCACCGTGCAAATCTTGAGCGAGAGGTAAAG
The DNA here is from genome assembly GCA_022385755.1 of Trametopsis cervina. NCBI lineage: Eukaryota > Fungi > Basidiomycota > Agaricomycetes > Polyporales > Irpicaceae > Trametopsis > Trametopsis cervina. Next base: position 1,193,766 of record MU278354.1, on the reverse strand, counting down.
ACCGCTCGTTAGCGATTTGTTCAAGCTGCGCAATCGAGTTTCGTGAAGATGCCACAGGTGAACTCTGTCTCGTCCTCATTGGCGTGCCAGGTGTACTTGGAGCGGGAGTCTGTGGCCATTTCTCCCTAGTCGGGTCAATCAACCCGAAGTAGACGTTCATACCGTCCGCCCGCGTTACGATTCTTCTCACCCACCATTGTAACGAGCCAATATCAGCAGGGGCGAACCTGCCCCAAATGACATCCCTCTGCAGCAGCCTATACCACACGGCTGCTGCCGTCATACCCCCTTCCGATTTATTGAGCAGGCCTCGGAGAACGCCAACAGCGGCAGAGAACTCCTCTGAAGATGGATCCATCTGTAAAATCTTGCGATGTTCTCCCAAAAAGGTAGAGATGGGGTCCAGTACTGCTCCGATGGAGGCGGTATATTGAGCCGTGACGGTAGAGGGAAATATTGTGGCGGCAAAGAAGATCGACAGCGCACTGTGGAACGCTAGGGGTATCACGACCGCCTTGCCGATATCATAGAAAGCGTATGGGAATAAAGCGGCCGTGCATAGGCAGACATCAAGGCAGATGCATGCGAGGATGGTCGGTACAAGGAAGGGCCCCGGGCCAAATCTTGCCTTGAGAAAGAGAAAAAATGTGCTTCCGAGAAACAGGAAAACGCATTGAATGACGGAGGGTGCTGCTTCGATGAAGATCCCGGACAAGATTTCAGCGGTCGGAGCGGTGGGGTTAACAGTCTGACGCGAAAGATTGGCGAGGAATAGGCCAAGGCAAGACCACCTATTAGACAGTAGTGAGCCTACTTCCATATATAACCGGGAAAATCACGCACGCCCATGCGATGGCGACAAAAATCATCAAGGTTAGTTCTTGCTCCAACACCGCTATGAACGGATTATTTGGAGGCATAAGGACCGCCGCTGTGTTTCCCGCCATGAGGCTTACATTCCATTTGCGCGGTTTTGCGACTACTTACCTATAAGAATCAAGAAGCTTGCCTTTGCGCACTTTAGCTTAGCATGTTGGCTATAATGATGATAACACACCTGACCGAGTAATACCTCTGTCTTCGAGATTATAACGAACAGCGAGCTAACCCATGCCAGGAGAGCGGATCGTATCACTGGTTTAAGCTTCGACCAGGTGAAGTTACTTGGCACCCAGTTCAGGTCAACAGAAAAGGGTGAACCTTGCACAAGCCGAGCAACTGTTTGCCACATCCTCCGTAGACGGGCTCGGTGAACTTTGGACTCGCTGTCAGAGGTCCTGTGCTCAGGTTTGCCAGATTCCTTCTCATGCCGAGCCTCATCAGTTGTAGTTTGATCACTCGGCTCCCGCACACCTCGTTCGAGGTCAGTTCCTTCGCTTGCAGGATCCGGGTCTGTATCGAGCCTAACGTGTTTTTCAAGACGGTGCGCCGTACTGCTACGCCCGCGGACGCGCGGTTGGAATGAAGAGCCATGAGCTGCATGTTGAGGGCGAGATGAAGCCTCGTCGCCGTCGCTATCGTCCATAGACTCATCGCCAAGCCGCGGGTCGTGGTGCTGGTTGGAGGACATCGCACGCAGGCTTGCAATGTGAAACTTCCAAGCTTTTCAAGACGGGTCTAGGGGAACAAAGAACAGACTCAGCCGTTGTGTAGCTTGCTTCAGACCATGGGTAGAGTAGAGTAGAGGAACGAGGTCGTTGTCTGAATGTCGAATGGTCGAAGAGAGGGAATACGGCCGACGGCCGACCGACGGAGATCGTGAGAAGGGGATCGTCGGTCAAGTGTACAACTATGACCTCACTAAAAGCGTTTTGCTCCTGAAATGGCAGGAGGCGGGATTGAAGCGCCGTATCATCAGCCTGGTGCTTGCCATCCCAACATCCACTTCTCGCTTTCCGTCTACTCTGTTCATTACCCATCACACGACATGGACGAATCACCACCACCGCAACCGTCCGAAACGTCTCCTCCTCCACCTCCTCCGCAAACTTCCACAGGGTCGCCGACTGATTTTTTGAAAGGCGTCGTTGGCAAGCGGGTCGTGGTGCGCCTGACTTCTGGGGTGGATTACAAGGGTGCAGTCTCATATGTTTTGGAAATGCGCTATCCTCGTTGACCCTGTACTGTAGGTGTACTTTCGTGTCTGGATGGATACATGAACATTGCTCTCGAGCAAACAGAGGAGCACGTTAATGGAACTGTGACGAACCGCTATGGCGATGCATTTATCAGAGGAAACAATGGTGCGGAACCCTGCTCCTTGACAATACCTGCGTACTGAAGCATGCATTACACCATAGTACTGTATATATCAGCCGCAGAGCTGATCTAGGTCGACTCGTATATCCCTGCCGCGTTTTGCAAGACTAATAAAACGCACGATGCCTGTATAACAATATAAATGACTAGGTCATTCTTCCTGCCCTCATCTTTCCGAAGACAAGTGTACATCTAGCGTTGGTGTTTCGCCGATGTCCTCATACCACTCCTGCAGAATGTCATGAGTGCGACTTGCCTATATGCGCCGCTGACGAGATAGACCACTTACCTCAGGTTTCTCGATGATGAACTTCCCCATCAACTCCTCACAACTCACATTATCAAGAACTCTGATCTCTACACCTCTACTTCGAAGTAGCTCCTCCTCGCCTCTAAAGTTCTTGTTCTCTCCAATCACAACTCGCGGGATTCCATACAACAGTATAGCACCGGAGCACATGCTGCACGGGCTTTACACAATCGTGGAATGAGGCCTTGGTATGGGATCAGTAAAGTCAAACGCACCTTAGAGTTGTGTACTGTAGTATGCAATCATTCAGTCGACTGCTTGACATAGTAGATGCAAGTTTACGAACTAACCATTGTGCATTTTCGGTACACGTCTGCACTCAGCCTTCCCGCGTTCTCTAGCGCAGATATCTCTGCATGCAGTGTAGGTGAGCCTTTCTGTACACGTTCATTCTTCCCCGCTCCCAACACTATTGGTTCTTTCCCGTCCTCGTGCAAGACGAGAGCAGAGCCAATCGGGACACCACCTTGTTCTGCTCCCTCTTGTGCGAGTTTGAACGCGGTACTGAAACCTATGTCATCCATGTGGCTGCCGCTCATTTGTTGGTGAGTTTGCCTTCCAATATTCAGCGGTCGGGTCAGTTTAGGAGTTCACGGCATCATCGATTGCAGCGCTCAACCTTATCAGCTGGCTATATCAATCTGGTACAGGCAAAACCGTTCAATATCCTTTCGATTGACTACATTCTAGACTTTATTCTACAGGGTACAAATATAATTCTGACACTCTCTCGACATACTCGCAACTGCAGAGCGTGCGGACGGCGAACTCGCTCTACCACACGATGGGTGCTGAGTACCGCGTGCCGAAAACGCCTTCCTGCTTTGCTTTAATTTCTGCACGCACGAATCACACAGCATCAGCACCGGACCAGACGAAGAACCAAATAACACTCACGCAGCGCCATGTGCTTGGAATAGAAGCGGCACCATGCGAAGTTGCCCTGCATCACCCACACGTTCTCAACGCCGGGACCTGCCTCTCTCCATGCCGTTCGTGTGTTGCCCTCGCCATCCAAACCCCAGATCGGGGTCAACTTGCCGTCGTACTCCTGGCCAAGGATGTCGATGAGAGGTTTCCTAGGGTCGTCGAACCTATAGAAAGGATTAATTTCAGAGGGACCTCAAAACGTGAAGGAAGGAATACGGACCCTGTGGCAAACAAGACGACATCCGCCTCAAGCTCACTTCCATCCGTGAACTTAAGGCCGCGCGGGGTGTACCGCTCGATCTGAGTCCTGCTCTTGATTTTGATCTTACCGTCGACAATCTTCTGGCCCGCGCCGACATCTATACATATTTGTGAGTAGAATTTTGTGATACCTGGCATATGGATTCTTACCAAGATAATACCCTCCTGCACGCTTAAACGCAAGGAACAGGAACCCGGAACCTTCCTCGCCCGAGTTCAGGCTGTATCCAGCCTTCTCCAAACCAGTAAGAAGCTCTCTATCAGCATCCGCAATCTCCTTCGTCTTGCGCTGAGCAAGCAACTTGTTGAAGAGCAGGGGCATAGAATTGTCCATGCGATCGACGACATCGGTTGGAGGACCGCCTTCCCAGTAGGCCGCTGTCCATTATCGCCAGTAAGCCCCTAGCCATGAATGAAGGGAAAAACAAAACGCACGTTTGAATATTTTGTCCGCACCGTTCTTGGTCGTCATCACGTACGTCGAACTGCGCTGGAAGAGGGTCACGTCTGTTGCTATCAGACAACAGCACTTGTTTGATAAGGAGGTGTGTCATGCTTACCGACACCGTGGTCAGCGTAGTCAGAGGCCACATCGTGTGCTGATCATAGTACCAGGTCAGAATCGAACATTTGAGTTGACCCAGGTAGAATAGGCACCTGATACACCGCCACCAACAACCACGACCTTCTTGCCAAGGTGGTTCTTGGCGGAGTGGTGCTCCGTAGAGTGAAGAACCTCTCCCTGGAACTCCTCCTGCACGCTTTCGTTAGCCAGTCCACAACTACAGTATATTTCGTACGACATACCCTTCCTGCAATAGTGGGCATATTCGGTCTGCCGGAACCCAGTCCAAGCGCGAATACGACATGATCCACGTGGAAGATACGCTCAGTACCATCGGCACGCTTCACAGTGACGTCCCATTTGCCTGTCTCTGCTGATTTCGAAGCCTTGGTCACGGTTGTCGAGGTCCATACGTTAAGCTCCATTGCTTGGCTGTAGAACTCCAGCCAGTCAGCGACCTAGCAAAGGGCACTATGAGTAGGCTCGAAAAGGAACAGAAAAGTGTGTATACCTTCTGCGAAGGTGCGTAAACAGGCCAGTTAGATGGGAAGCTGCGATAGATTGAGTTGCCAACCCCATCTAAAGAGCGCCAATACTTACGGAAGGTATGGTAAGTGCGTAAACCCTGTAGAAGTATGAGACTAATGTCAGAAGGCAGCAGGATGAGACTCACAGACTGGATCGTGCAAGCACAACGCCTCGTATCGGTTCCTCCACAGATCACCTATCCGTGGGTTCTTCTCGATGATCAGGTGTGACGTGCCCAACACCTTCAAACGAGCGGCGACATCCAATCCGCCCTGGCCACCGCCGACAATGAGTACTTCTGGGTCCGAATCTTCGAACGATTGCTCCTTCCTGCGCTTCTCAAGCCACTTGCCATGGCTGGGCAGCTGGTCACGGAGCGGCCCGATATGTTCGGGGTAGTCCTTAAGGCCTTCAAGGATCGTCGCGACCAGGAGAGCGCGGTACCCGTTTGGTGTAGGGACGAGGCGAACAATGCCGTGGCCAGTCGCGACATCGGTCTCGATGTTGAACTGGACGCAGACCCATCCCATGTCCGGCCAGGGTTGCTGCCAATCTGCAGAAACCAAGTCTCCTATGGTGAATTTGGACACCGACAGGCGGTCCGTCAAGAACGTCCCGATCGTCTCTGCGCTGAAGAACGTGCGGAGGTCCCAAGTCAAGGCGAAGATGTCCCTCCACCACGGTTTTTCGTACAGAGTGTCGAGTATGCCTGGGACGTCGTGTGCAACGACAGCCTTGTTGAACGCGCTCAACCATGCTGTGGCTACGCGGTTGGCGTCGACTTTGCTGGCATCGAGAGGCGGTACGCCGAGGTTCTCAAAGGTCGGTAGGGTGACACCCTCCGGAACAGGCGTGATCGAAGACATGGCGGATGATGCTAGTGAAGGTCAGTGAAGGTCAGTGAGAGTCACTGGAGAAAGGCTCTCTCTAGGCAGGCTTTTATAGTCTTCTGCGCAAGATGCATAGACAGGTTTAGGTAATGAGAGCCTGCTCACAAGCATGAGATGTGATTACGCGTTCACTGTCGATAGCGCACCACTCATCCCCATCCATGCACAGGTCACATTGGCGGAAGACAACGATGCTTGAGAAGCAGGCGCGTTTATCATGCTGTAGATCATAGATGTGCACCTGGCCGCTGGTTTAGCGAATGAACATGGAAGGCCTCTTTCCAAAGCACAAACGGCACATAATTCGTCTAGCAGTACCGAGGGTCGTCTTCTGCTGTTACAGCTCCTCTGCGCCAGATACTTAGTCACCTTCGGTGGTCGCGATTTTGGAGCCAACACCGAGGGGGGAGACAAGACAAGGCAGCTGTAAGCTGTCTTCATGGGAAGTATCAACCTTCTGTGCATTCTTCAGCTGAGTCATGGGGAGGAAAAGGAACGGGATTCAGTGCACCCCGAGGTCTGGTGTGTCTCCCGCAGCGAGTCCAGGTCGATGACTACGCCAAAGAGGCCAGTCTGCCGAGTGCACTGGGCTAGTCCGTGAGAGGTCGCGAAGACGAAGCATACTAGCTCTTCCCAAGGAACGCTTGAGCTTCGGAGGGCCGCACTCGGGCGAGGTGACACGGAGATCAACGGTGTGGAACGCAGTTGGATTCGCGTATGCTGGCCGAAGGTTCGCAAGAGGCCCACCTGCGGGTAAGAGCACCAGCGTCCTTGCGCTCCACACCACGGGCTTCGTAGACGCAGTGTGCGGTAGAGTGGCCACAAATACCACCCCATCAGTGGGAGACTGCGAATACAAGCGTGTCCCGGTTGCAAGGGGTACTATACTGGCTCTCCAGGAACGCATGCACTGAATGCATTCATGACACGGAAGAGTGCCAGCTCGGGTTGTTCGCATAAGCCCGACTGCTTCTGCCTTCACAGATATTATTAAGCAGACGAAACTACTTCAACAGAGCAAGGAGGACTTACATATACAGTGCTTTTACGTCTCAAAAGCACGGCTTGCCACCTACTTCGCTGTGTAGCGTTGAATATGCGCTGTCAAAACCTATTATCTATTGAGCTATGGATATACTGTGTTGAGCCCACAAGGAAATGGGGATTAGTGGTGTGAGAGAAGCTTGTCTGGAGTCTCCGAACTTGAGAAGCAGTCATGGTTTTTAGCAAGGTCCGGGTCTGAGAAACGATCAAACTTAGTGCGCGTACCATGCTATCGCTGTGTCGAGAGTTCCTGCCTACAACATAGCAGAGCTTTGACTCAGTAAGGCGTCTGGTTGCTGTCATACGTTGGAGTTGTCTCAGGAATATTCATACCACCAACTTGAAGTAACAGAGCGAAGCTGACGCGGCGTCAGTGGTTTGCAATTGATCGTTCGGACGCTGGCGGAGTCCCGCGAGAACGCAAGCGTGTATGGCCAGTTGCCACGTTCTGACCGAGAGCTGACCGAGGTCGTGAAATGCGGAAAAGGATCAGCAATAGCCACCGCTGATTTGGCTGCAAGGCTCGGGGTGCGGTGTTGTGGGGTGGAATTCGAGTTGAAGCAGTCTGAAATTGCGTATGATCCATAAATACGACCTTAGACGACCTCTACGAGTCGCCTTCTGTTTCATAGAAATGCAGAAATAAGAGTAGAAAACCACTGTATCATGCTGTGATGTGTTAGAGACGTAGAGAGGTCGAATAGATGGATGTACGAAGCAACAAGGGAAGGCACGTGATGACTCAGAGCCATCTACTAATTGATTGACCAGTGACGCAAACCTTATCGCCGTATTTACTTGTCGAAATCGATATCCCTTTCGTATTTCTACACTCTCTAGATCTTACTCTACACATTTAATGCTTACAATTTGTTTTACTACATCGACACCAGCCAGCACTGTGCCGTGTTCTTCGCTGCTCCCCACTGACACTTTTTTATTTGGAGAGCAACCAGCAGAACCACGCTTCACCACGCAATAGGAGCTGAGTACCGCGTCCCAAAGATGCCCTCCTGCTTCGCCTTGATCTCTACAAACACGCCCAAAAGACCGAATCAGCATGCATCCCCACAAACCCAAAACAAACAGAAAACAAGAGGACTCACGCAACGCAAGATGCTTCGAGAAGAACCGGCACCACGCAAAGTTGCCCATCATGAGCCACGCGTTCTCGACGTCCGGACCCAGCTCGCGCCACGCCGTGCGCGTGTTGCCCTCGCCGTCGAGCCCCCACACGGGTGTCAGCCTGCCGTCGTACTCGTCACCGAGGATGGAGAGAATAGGCTTTCGGGGATCGTCGAATCTGTTAACGGCAACAGAGTTATTCGTAGTACAGGAAGGAAGGAGGGAGGGGAGAGGGGAAGAAACGTACCCAGTGGCGAAGAGGACGACGTCTGCCTCGAGCTCGGAGCCGTCTGTGAACTTAAGGCCTGTGGGAGTGTACCGCTCGACCTCCGTGCTGCTCTTCACCTTGATCTTCCCGTCCACGATCTTCTGTGCGGCGCCAACATCTGAAGTCTCTCTTCAGCTTACCGCTCCATTCAGAATTCAGATCACAGATACCCACCAAGGTAGTACCCTCCAGCACGCTTGAGCGCGAGGAACAGGAAACCGGAGCCCTCTTCACCGTAGTTGAGGCTATATCCGGACTTGGCGAGACCTTCAAGCAGCACCTTGTCTGCGTCCGCGATTTCCTTCGTCTGCCGCTGGGCGATCAGCTTGGAGAAGATGATCGGTATGCTGTTGTCCAAACGGTCGGCAATTTCAGTGGGAGGGCCGCCTTCCCAGTAGTTTGCTGCGAATATCCCGGTTTGATCATGACTTGAGGTAAAACTTCGATGCGGGAGAAAAACATACGTTTGAATAGGGTGGGCACGCCGTTTTTGGTAGTCATCACATAGGTAGAGCTACGTTGGATCATGGTCACATCTGCGTTTGTAAGCCACCATTTGAGCAACGGAAGTAGGAAATAATCTTACCGACGTCATGGTCCGCGTAGTCAGAACAGATATCGTGCGCTAACGATACAGCTTCGTTAGCATAAATTCTGACGGCAAGAGAGAGCGATGCCTACCGGAGACACACGCGCCGACAACAACCACCTTCTTCCCAGCGTGGTCCTTCGCCGAATGATGTTCCGTAGAGTGCAGCACCTGTCCCTGGAACTCCTCCTGAAAGACAAAATCACATCACCTCCCCATTGGGCCCTCAAAAGTGACATCGCACATACCCTACCAGGAACATCAGGCATATACGGTTTCCCGGCACCCAGGCCGAGTGCGAAGATGAGATGGTCAACATGGAAGACCCTCTCCGACCCGTCCGCGCGCCGCACGGTGACATCCCACTTGCCCGTATCCGCGGACTTGGACGCCTTGGTGACGGTGCTCGAGTTCCATATGTTCAGCTCCATCGCTTGGCTGAAGAACTCGAGCCAATCTGCGATCTGCGGATACCCGGGTGAGTGGGGTGAGGATGATGCTATTGAGAGGGAGAAGGAGAAGGGGTGTACCTTCTGAGAAGGAGCGTATACGGGCCAGTTCGGTGGGAAGCTGGGGAAGGTTCAAGATCGGTTATGGAGTGAAGGAGAAGAGAAACGCACGGGAGGTATGGCATGTGTGTGAACCCTCGAGAAAGTATAAGCTATACATACAAATATAAGAGTGACGATAGAATATAATACTCACAGACATTATCATGCAAACACAGCGCCTCGTATCGGTTCCTCCACAGATCGCCAATCCTCGGGTTCTTCTCCACGATCAAGTGCGAAATACCGAGCATCTTCAGCCTCGCCGCAATATCGAGCCCGCTCTGTCCGCCACCAACAATGAGCACCTCCGGGTCCACATCCTCGAACGCCTGCTCCTTCTTTCTTTTCTCTAACCACTTCCCATGGCTAGGGAGCTGGTCGCGGAGCGGTCCAACTTTCTCCGGATAGCCCTTGAGATCCTCCAGGTTCGTCGCCATGAGGAGCGCACGGTACCCCTGCGGCGTCGGTACGAGCCTCACGATCCCATGGCCCGTCCCTACTTCCGTCTCGAACTCGAACTGGATACATACCCATCCGAGGTCCGGCCAAGGCTGGTGCCACTCCGCGAACGTCAGATCTCCCACCTTAAACTTGGACAGGGCGAGCCGGTCGGTGAGGAAGGTGCTGATCGTCTCGGAGCTGAAGAAGGTGCGTAGGTCCCAGGTGAGCGCGAAGAGGTCCCGCCACCACGGTTTGTCGTGGAAGGTGGCGAGGATGCCGGGGATGTCGTTTGCTGCGACGGCCGTAGAGAAGGCGGAGAGCCATTCCTGCCCAACTTGCTTGGCGTCGATGGACTGTGCGTCGACGGGTGCGACGCCGAGGTTGTCGAATGTCGGGAGGTAGACACCCTCCGGGACAGGTGTGATCGGCGGGGGCGGCATGCTAGAGGTGGTGGTTGAGTTGCTGAAGCTCTGCAGAAAGGAGAGGATGCGCGAGCGGAGGGAGGATCTTATAGAGAGAGTGTAAAATTGATCGATAGCAGTGTGTCATTGCAGATCTGTCCTTTCTTTGAGCATGAGACCGGATGACGAGCTTATCATTCTACTCTGCGCAACTTACCCAGACTCACTCCATCACGTTCGCGTCCTGTTGTACGCCTCCTCTAGAACTCCCGATGCGCAGATCAAGCCGCAAAGCCAATGTTGGGTACTTGAGCCCAGAGAACATTGTTTCTGCAAGGACTGTCGCGATCAAACTTGGTCGGGCCTTGGCTGAAAAAGATTCCGAGTGCAAGCCGGACAAGGAGGAAAACCAGTACGGTGCGTGCCTCTTCGTTTCAGCGCTATGGAGGTAGAAGTAAGAGATGGATGAATAGCGCAGTCTATGCGACCGGTACGTGATTAGTGCATTTTCAATCTGATGCTTGTTGACCGCCGGGAACTGTACAGCGCGCTTGGCAAGGCGGTCAATAAAAATCTGTTACGGACTGTACATCTACTGTACAACACTTGGCAAAAACTACAGACATTGAGTCACACCATCTGAAGCTGCCTTTGTCTTGACGAGAATCTTATGCGAATAATGCTATACGAGAGGACCCAAGCCTTTCAAGGTTGTACGTGCATCCCAGGCGAAATTCTATAATCCGATGGCATGCAAATGACATAGGATAGCTGATACAACCGGCTGGGATGAGTTCAGCCAATGAAATGGAGAGCCGCCTCAGCAGAGAGTTTTGTGGTACAGCAAGCATGGCCAGGTAGATGCCTTGTTACTGACAGCGTCCCACATCCATAGGTAGAGTTTCGCACTGCGGCTAACAAATGCAACGAGAAACCCACCTATGGATGTTACGCTATCAGCCGTAGCTCGACCAAACGTTCTGCTAATTTGCACATTCAGACGTATGCATTTCAATCAGTCAATTATTGTACAAGGGTTCGTTGAACGTCCGCGAGAGCGAATACGCGTGGCAAGAAGTGTCCAAGATCAGTGTCTTTTCGCTCGAGGCGATTGGAGTCCACATCAGCTGTTGCGAAGCTCAACCTGCCGAGTTTTGAACCCTGCACAAAGCGCATCAGTCTCAGTAGGTGCTTCCGCGATTGTCCATAAGGGTTAACTCACTGGACGAACCACCGCTGATCAGTAGCGACGCAGTTCCCTCCATGGGCATTCTGCGTAGACTGGCAGTTGAACGCGAGGGAGTCCACCAACGCAGACTACCGAAACCAAAATCAGCGCCATGTCATAGTATTGCAGCGATATTTACGTACCCAATCAGTACGACAGTACGTCAAAACTTCGGTGTCCTGGTTGAGGATGAACGTCTCGCAGCTGCGGTAGCTCATCGTGATCTTGGACGTATTCTGTGTCGGGTCCAGCGTGAACAGGGCACCGATGTTCTGGCTGTCGTAAAGCAGGGCGTCCGCAATGACATGACATTCGTTCGGGTCTGGGCCTCCACCAGAGGGGGTGAAACAGTTTGTGTTACCTGTTAGAAGATACGACGCGTAAGTGCACCAAGTTTAGCGAGATATTAATATTCATAGCAGGGAAGCCTCACAGTTTGCGCCGCACACATTGCTCTGGCGCGGTAACAGCGCAGCCTCGGAGGTCACGGGGATCCCATCGCAGTGCGTGACCTCGGCGAGTACGTTACGGTCCTTGCCAATGTACTTTGATATCGTTTTCTGGCCCTTACATTCTTGAATTTCGGGGACCGCAGATGAGAGAGACGCTGCGGCGAGGAGAAGGGGTACAAGCAGGGCGTGAAGGGTGCGCATGCCGATTCGATTCGATTCGATTCGATTGCGAGGAGAGGGGGAGATGAGGGAGGAGGGCACGAGGAGGAGGGTGCGCAGAGACATCACGCTCCCCTCATGCTCCCTATAAGCTCCTCCGGGCGCGCGTCTTGGTCTTGTAGCCGTCGAGTGAGGATCCACCCCGGCGACATCTCGTCGATGCCCGTCGGCCAACGTTCGCCAGACGAGTCGCGGCTGGAGTGGGCGATTGGGCCAAGAATCGGGGCTGCCGCCGTTCGGATCGCAGCCGAAGCACGACGGGGAGGTCACGGTCGTGATATATATCAGGGTAAGTGATATAAATCAGAGGTTAAGGTGGGATTGGATGGATTCTGCGCGTGGGATGCCGGGAGTCATGCCACGAAGGCTAACTTTACCCGCTGAGAGCGCTACACGGTGGTCAGCAGAACAATGCAGGCGGCCGAAACTGATGAAAGCATTCATCATATCCTCAAATTATCTTTGTTATGCGGCGGCAGTAGGACGCTCTGTTCTCGTTGTCTATGAAATGAACATAGAATATCAGCGATTTCGGAGATGAGGATCAAGGATGATAGCCTGACACCAACCTGCGCGTATATAGATAGATGATACACTCACAAAGTCCTTCCCTTGTCTCTCGTTCCCCTCCCCACGCCGAATGCGCACGCGCACCATGATGCGAAATCGGCTGTTTGTGGTATCTTCTATGAAAGAGGCTTGACTCCGGCGCGATAGTCAGTTCTACGGAAATGAAAACGTCCACGGAAAGCTCTGCCGAGATGTATCTTCATCTACGCTGCGAGAGCGTTCGAACAATAATAAGTGCGGGCTTTGTCAAGTTGGGCGCAGTCCACTGAGTCAGGCGATCGCTGCGTCTGTAACATACAGGATGTGAGACGGACATGCCGGGTGTGGCATGCGATATGGGGCAGCCTATGGGATGGGTAGATACTGTACCACGTCCTCGCGCGAGACAATCGAGATGCCGGTGCAGTGCAATCGCATGAACAGCCCACCGACGCGTGTCTGCATCGCCATTTTATCTTCATCTATGAGATGTTTGTATCTTCAAGACAGTTCAGAATGTAGCCCCCAGCGCACATAGAATAGTTGAGTGAGAAGCCATGAATACTATATGGTAGAAGTCAAGGTGGAAAGAGAACGGCCTGCGAACGCAGAAAGCAGGGTGCTGATGTAAGCGGCCCACAACCGCCTAGCTGCCTCATATAGCTCGCGTTTCACCGAATCACGCTCCAAATAAACTTCAAGGTTGCCTCGAGGACAATGGCAGGCGCAGAGGACAATCGTTATGGCTGATATCGTGCAGAATGGACTAATACTATAAAGCAGGAACAACACAGCCTCACCACCACATCTTTCGTCCCCACAGCTCTTGACGAGCTCTTCCTCTTCATCTTCGCATTCGCTCCCTTGCTCTGTCCACCGCTGCTGCACCTAACTAACCGACTGTAGCGGCGATGCAGATCCTCTTTTTCATCTTCTTCGCGTTCCTGTGCGCCCTCCAGCGCGTCGCCGCGCACGGGTACGTGAGCCAGATCGCCATAGACGGCACCTGGTACGCAGGCAACGTCCCGAACAACTACAAAGGTGCGAGCCCTGGTCTTGTCGCCAAAGTTTGACCTGACCGATGCGCGCAGGACCGAGCCCTATACGACTCGTCGATGATATTGGGCCCGTGAAAGGCTCGAATAACCCTGATCTTATGTGTGGCCTCAGTGCTGCGAAGGCTGAGATGGTCGTACCCGCCAACCCGGGTAGCGTGTTCAGCGTACAGTGGAGCGGAGGTGGAGGTCAACACGTACGTCCCTCATCTCTCACCCCAATACCATTTCCAAGAAAACTGTGTCCTAATCATTGGGAGTAGTGGCCACACAACACCGGCCCGCTAATGACCTACATGGCGTCCTGCGGCAGCTCTTCATGCGCCCAATTCGACCCGAGCGGCGCAAAGTGGTTCAAGATCGACCAGCTGGGCAAGAAGTCGGACGGGAGCACCTGGTATCAAGCGGACATCAGCGGTACGCGCCGTTTGCTCCCCAGCCAAGCATACCTACCAATGCTAAGTAATGGCAATAATTGTGCACACAGATAGCGGTGACGCGTACCAAGTGACCCTACCCCAGAACCTTGCGCCCGGGGGATACCTTATTAGACACGAGGTGCGCTATTCGATATCTGTAAATCCGAATCCCCCAGGCTGATTGCGGTGGTTGTGTGTAGATTATAGCACTCCACCTGGCCACCTCAGTAGGAGGCGCAGAATTCTACCCCTCATGCACACAAGTCCAGATAGGCGGGAGCGGATCCGGACAACCACAATCCACTGTCTCCTTCCCAGGTGCATACAACGATAACGACCCGGGCATCTATGATCCCGACGTACGTCCTCCAATCTTCCCTTCTCCCTCTGCGTTGGGTCTGACATGGATATCTCTGTTTCTGTTTGGATAGATCTACAACCCAGGCTCCAACTACACCTTCCCGGGCCCCGCGATCTCAAACCTCGCAGCCTCAGCGCAGAGTATGGTGTCAGGCGCGGGCGCACCCCCGCCCTTCCCCTCCGGAACAGCCGTCTCTGCCCCTGCACAGCCCGCCCAGACAGGCAACGGTGATGACTCTGGCTCTAGCTCCCCATCCACCCCGACAGATAGCTCAGACGGCTCTACGCCCACAGGGTCAGGAGCATCCGGAAACGACAACGGCGATCCCAGCAACGACGATGGCACAGGCTCAGGCTCAGGCTCATGCATGCTCAAAGCGCGAGACGGGACGAGCGCACCGAACCAGCGTCGTCACTTCAAGCGGTTTATGCGCCGTATGGTCCCGCATTCAGGGCGGTGAGCGAACGAGTGAACCGGCGGCGGTAATGGTACGGTGCGGGGGTTGGGTGATTAAGTTATGCACGTGCACGGGAGTGGAGTACAGCGATCGGGCATCCACACGCAACATAGGAACTGACTCCGCTGATCGGGGTGTACTGAAGGGTGTGCGATCCTAAGGGTTGGTTGGGTGTAACATATGAGGGGAAGTGTTAATAGTTTGTTTATCTATGTATTTTATACAAGACACTTTAAGGCGTTATGAATGTACTGTATTATAGATGTATCGCTCTCGAATTATGACACTTTAAGCTGGCAGTCTGAGTTCTGTCATGGCCAATGTAGGGGAACCGGCGGCACGGACGCTGGGACCACTTTACACCCAGCGTCCAGAGTCCTGCGTAATGTGTCCAGAAAACGTGAATGACGATCGAACGGAGTTGGACGAACCGCTCCGCGACTAAACCGAAAGTCGGAACGGGTCAGTCTGGGTATCATATGCCGGTGACAGGGGTTGTCGTGGAGAAATCGTAAGTTGGGTTGCGATGAGGTGCATGCGCTGAGATGGGTGGATCGTTGGCTAGAATTGGTTGTAGAGTGTACGTAGAAATCGTTGTCAAAAAAATTCAGAAAGTAAAGCAAGACCCTCAATCTCCAACAATGAGCAGCGAAGTCTTGACCAAGTCGACTGAGGCTACAGTGGCCACTGGAAGATAAACTTCGGCTCCGTCGCTGGGCACAGACGCAATTAATGACCAAACCACGCGCGACCGGGCCAGGTCCTGTCCGCGATCCGTCGCACCAGCGACGCCCTTCTAGCCCAGTGCGACCGCTCGGGGAGGGCTAGACTACGCAAAGCAGAACAGCTCACGTTTTTCGAGTTCCATATATGGTTGTACCGCACTTTGTGGAGCTGATCATCTGTGCGGTGGACGGGCGCACGAAGGAACGTGCCAAGAACGAAGGAGATTCATCCGACGGTCGATCACGAGACAGCTAGGCATTGGAGTCAGCGGGCCACTTACTGTGAACAGGCGAAATAAGCATGCATGACGAGCAGGAGAATGCAGTCGGTGACGAAAACACATACGTTGCGACCTTCGCGCACGCACCGCCGCATCGAGCATACCGCCAGTTTACCGACGCAGTTCGATGTGGATGTGGGTTGCCAACTCTGGGCATCCCGGGCGAATGAGGGTGGGGGAGCGGTTTGATAGTGCGACTTCCGCGGACTCTCAATGTCGGGGTGGCGAACCTAGCTTTCCTAATTTGGACTTTCCGTTCATCAGGCGCTTAATGGACAGTCGCTTCTCTGAGGCCAGCCACGTAGCCGCTGGGAGACGACTTGCTGGCCGTCGCGCACAGCTCCTGTCAGAGGAGGTTTGAGGCGTCGTTTTATGTAATGTTATTGAGGTATATGCACGTTCACAACTAATCCAATGGATCCATGCTCAAAGACAGTCATTTATGCTTCAGGGATTTTTTTTCGTCTACGGTGTCTTGGGTAGTACCCATGCATTCCAGTAGGGATCGACTTGAGGACGATGTCGCGCACTCAAAGGCGTGACAAAATTCTACTTGGATTACTTGGCATTTACCTGCCCTTTTCCGACGAACCCCCCGCCACATTTTTGAGGGCGAAAGAATCATGGTGGGTGAAGATTTGGCACTCGCAGGATCCCCGCCAATGTGATCGACGTAAACACACCAAATACGGACATCCGTCCCAGGTGCGTGCTTCTTACCGATACCGCAGGCGTGCATAAGAAGTGCGCCCTCGTGCCTGTGTTCCTCTCCACCTCTTCTTACCCATTACACCTCATCACCCAATCATCCGAATGTCCACTCTGCACATGTCCTACGACGACCCTGCTTATTCACGACAACACGATCCGGCATCGTACGACGTCGGTATGTCTTACGAGCTCAAGTCATCCTCGTTCCTTGCGGACCAGTATATGCTCGACCACTTGCTCCATCCGCTGGCTCCAATGTCAGCTTCCCATTCGATGCCGTACGACATGCAGCCCGGCTTCCCGTCGTTCAGCCACATGAACTCTCTGCCGTCTGCAGGCCACTACAGCGGCGACATGCACCACCCGACGCCCTTCCGGCCCATGCTCTCCGCGAATGTGTGGCAAGAAGCGACTCCCCGCGCCTTCTACCCCGAGCCTTCTGCGCAACAATCCCAATCTTACCCGCCCTCGTCTATCTCCCAGCCATCCATGTTCGTCCCCTCATCCTCGCACCTCAGCATGTCTGCCTCCACCACATCCATCTCCGACCACTCCGCCCCTCCGCCACCATGGACGATGTCAGGTTCTCTAGATCCCTCGACAGGCATCTACCAGATAGCACCCGAGCACCCCCGCATACGTACCGCGCAGGCCTGTGAGAAGTGCAGAGGGAGAAAGGCAAAGGTACATATATTGTCGATCACATCTAACGGACGTATCTCTGATCACTCCTTACATTTACAGTGCAGCGGAGAACATCCCGTTTGTGAGCGTTGCCGAGTTCGGGGCCTGAAGTGCGAGTACGCCCCAGAGCGGAAGATGCGCGGCCCGAACAAGATAAAGCGCAAGCTGGGACAGAACAGTACTAGTAGCAGCGCACGTTCCTCTCGCAGGGAGTCCATCGCTTCGATTGCGTCCACTGCCTCCGAGGCTTCGTCCTTCGTGTCGACGGGCTCCGAGAGCCCGGAAGAACACATCACGAGCCTCAGCATCTCCCCCTCCTTCAAGCCAGCCGAGCGGCTGACCGTTGACATCGACGCCGCCCATCTCTCTTACCCCCAGGCTGAGCCGAGCAGCAGCTCGTCCTCCGCCTCAGGCTCTCCTGTTATGGGCAACCTACAATTTATGGAAGAGCACAGAGAGCGTGCTCGGCCTTCACACATTGATCTTTCTGGTACCAACCTCTATGACCAATTCCCTGAGCAGTATGTTCCGGAGGACGACACATTCGCCAGCGACATCAGCGCCTTCCGTCGTGCATCTCTCCCCTCGTACCTCCTGGAATCGTTCTCCAACCAACACCTCGGCCGTTCTCCTTCCCTAGGTCATGTATACTCCCCGTCCCGGGGAGTTGAAGTCGTCGAATCAACACCCAGCCGGTACGTTCTGCCTCATACATATCCCGCACCGGCATATGCTGACCAACCCGCACACAGACCTCACTCTTCGCCTTCGTACATCCAATACCCATCGCTCATGCATCCTCCCATCGCAGAGAACTCGACAGGCAGTGGTTCCGAAACTTCTCTATCCGCCCCTCTCACCCCGCCATCTATCCCCTCCACCGACGTTGAGATGCTTTACCCCCTCGACTTCAACCCCGACTCCGTCGAGTTCGCTGGGCTCGACTCGCCGCTCGACAATATTGTGGACAGTTGGACCACGGGCGATGCAGACATAGATGCGACGCCGCGAGTGGACGCTGACGGGCGCGAGAAAAGCTTGGCTCAAATAGAGAGCCAATTCGTTCACGACTCGTAGCGGTCGTATGTGGTTCATTGTCTCTCGTCTGCCTTCCATGTACCTGTGGAATTCTCTTCTCCTCCTTTATCTCTGCTCTCTGTCTTTCTCTATCTACCCTGCTGTATCCCTATCCTAGCCCTGTATCTCTTTCATCTTCGTCTTTCTTCTTACAACGCTGTCCCACCATATCCCTTGTTTTGCAAATGTATTCTTACCTCCCTCGTATCCAATCGAACTGATGGACTTACTATCTCGCGTGACCCCGATGAAGCTCTCAACGTCGACGGATCAACAGAAAATGTCTTCCCCTTAACGGAGAAGGATCGTGTTCACCGGTCGGTCAGGGGGTACTGAAGTCCCGGTACCGGTACCAGATCTTCCGCCACGTTCGCCATATCTTGCGGGTCGTCCGATCTGAAGAGCAGGTTCATAGGTATGTCCCTTCCTGAAACATTTGCAGAACATACAGATAAATTCAACTCACCGCTTGCACTCATCTTCCACGAAAGTTTGCAGCGACGGTGAAGCATTAGGAGACCATTACCTTCAAAACTTCATCGTCGGTGCAGTGTTTCGCTGATCGAAGCAGGAACGGAGGGAAGTAAAAGGAGCCGCCGATCGCTTCATTAAGCTGAAGATCCAGAGAGAGTCTGCGCATCTCGATCGTCCAGTGCGGCTAGAGCACCTGCGACCCAATCTGGCCCCAGGCATGTAGGATCGACTGACCCTGCATATTCTTAGTATGGAATCACGGGGAGCGGGTGCGCACGCGGAGACGGTTGTGACGCGATTTGTTTGCAAGAAAAGTGCCATTATATCATTTGACAAGGCTTCAAGGACCTGATTCTCTGTCGGTGTGACCTGGAAATCAATGCGGCATATCCGAGCTGAACAGGGATGCGCAGCATCTCTCGAAGAACACAAGCAAGTCCTAATCATAAACGCAAAAATTAATGACCTCGACATCAACCTGGGCAACGTGTGCACTGAAAGGCAGCCATCGCCTGTCTTCTATGGTGGCAATCGTTCCGGTTGGTACCAGCTTTGGAGTAGACGCGATCTGAGTTGAAATTAACGGAGAACTTGAGATCATTGGGCGCTCCGTGCATCTTGGCTACTGGCGCTCGCTTGACCGCCACTGTTGCTTCAGCCAGTCAGCAGTCTTTCGCGCAGATGAATCAGCACACTCCTATTACCCTAGAAGACCTCGCACTATTAACTCAAGAATATGTCAACGCAGTCAAGAGGCTGCAGAACCTCTGTGCTATCGATGCCGTGGCTCTTGACTCCAACTTACAGATGCAGTGGCTGATCCAAGTCGATGCTACAATAGTGAGTTGTTGTAGTCAGGACGCGTCGGTGCTCACAGCTAACGTGTTTGGCGTTGCAGCCTGTTGCAGCGTACGCATCGATGAAGTTAGGAGGGCCAAATGACACGACGCTGCTACTACCGTGCCAGCGGCCTGAACTAAAGACCCTTTACGCGAAGTACGAGCTTGTGAAAGGGGGCATGAGACTCAAGCAGGAACGAATAGACTCCATGCACGGTTCGAAGCTGAGCTCTCTACCTAAGGAACGAATAGACTCTATGCACGGTTCGAAGCTGAGCCCTCTACCTATGCAACCCCCTACTGCGAAACGAGGAAATAAGAACAAGAAGAAGGGACCCAAGAACTTCGTCTCAAAGCAGACTTCTAAGTTGATACCATTCATGAGTGCTCTTTGTTGTTGTGATCCTGAAACGACCTTCCCAGCAAGCCGACTCCAGAGCCTGCAGTTGACCATGGGAAAGGTGCGTCGAGACTCCTTATATCTCACCAGTACTAGGGATGCTAACATACTCCCTTTCTTGACAGATACCGAATGTAAAACAACGACGGAAGAGCCCGAGGCTCCACCCGGCGTAGGTACACTCCCTCCTTCACATAATGCGTCGGAAGATTCCGAAGATTCGGTGAACGTCGTTCGTGTTGAGGCGTTATGCGATACTCTGAGAGACTTGGTTGAAGACCATACTCGTCTAATCGAACGGATCGATCAATTGGGACAGGACCAGGCTTCCGAACAGAACCAAAACGTTTCTGCTTCGAAGTCCACTCTTACCGGATTGGAATATAACTTCAATATCTACGCTGCGAATAACGCCGCGTTGCAGGTCATGGTGGCACATGTTACAGATGAGGACTGCAAGTCTTCTCAGCCGTCCATTAGCGAACGGCTCGACCAGCTCGAGAATCAGGCTGTGATGTTTTGTGATAACAACACTTTACTGGGCGCCACCATTGGTTTAAAGAGGCATGATACAGATACCACATCCGCACGTAAGTGTTCGTCTCGTGATTCATACTGCGATGCCACTTCATCAAGGTTATTATTGTAGAACCCTCCTTGGTGGTCCCTGAGAACAGTCCGGCGACTGAACAGACGTTGAGCATGGGCCGTTAGTATCATAGCCTCCCTGAGTCAGTTGTTGGTTGTAGAGAAGGTACTGCTCTATGCTGTGCAGAATGACCATGTGTAGACGTCGGGCGGTATGCGCATCAAATATTGTGACTCGATGTTGTCAGCGGGGGCTATTTTCGCCGTAGCGGTGCCGATGCTTACTATATATGGAAACACGGCGCAGTGCCAAGCCATCAAGCGTGTGCGCCCTTGTACTAATATGGATAATTTCCCGCCCCGTGTGGCGTGCGCCCGACGTGCCGACGTCCAGACCTGAGCGACGCGTTCTACACGTGTTCCAGTTTGTCGTGGGCAGCGATAGCGTCTCGACAGCTATATAAGAGGCGTCCGTTGTGGTCTCCATAAGTTCTCACCCCCTACTCCATCTTTTGTTGCCTCCCCACAATCCACCACCGCAGCCCTCCGGTGTTCACGTTAACATACAATCTACAGCTCAACACTCATCATGCCCCCTCGTAGGAAGAACACAGTAGCTGCTGATGCCTCGGATGCTGCAGCTGCTCCAAAAGCTACGCGTTCCAGCGCGCGACAGAAGGCTCAGGCTGACGCCACAGCTGCTGCCTCACAGCAGGACGTGAGCGTGCCAGACGCCCCTGCGACGGACGCACAAGCAGCCGACGCTGCAGATGACTCTGCGAATGCGGCCCCTGCAAAG
This sequence comes from Trametopsis cervina, assembly GCA_022385755.1. Taxonomy (NCBI): domain Eukaryota; kingdom Fungi; phylum Basidiomycota; class Agaricomycetes; order Polyporales; family Irpicaceae; genus Trametopsis; species Trametopsis cervina. The sequence continues at coordinate 1,172,286 of MU278354.1, read as the reverse complement.
AAAGCACCTGCATCCAAGGCGAAGAAGGCTCCTGCCTCTAAAGCAGCAGCCGCGAAACCCGCGTCCAAAGCGAAAGGAAAGGGCAAGCGGGCAAGGGACGACGCCAGTGATGACGAAACTGCCAAGTCTGCTCCTAATAGCAAGAGGAAGAAGGACGATACTATAGCTGAGGAAGAAGAGGAAGAGGAGAAGGAAGATGCCAAGATGGTGCACTTCACTTGCGTGCGACTTTCTTCCCCCCAGAAAGCTCATTTCCGTCCAGGTTACCGTTATAAAGCGAGGAGCTGCTCCCGTCGATCCGTGCTCCGGGCTTGTGTGTATGTATTCTTACCCTGCAGTATGTTCCGAGACTCGTATTGATACCTGGGTGTTATAGCTTCGCATCAAGTCTATGGCAACGATGAGGGTGTCTGGGACGCCATGCTCAACCAAACCGACGTCGGCAAGAATGCGAACAAGTGCGTGACCTTCTGCCAACTTCTCACTCTGCCTCTGAACTAACGAGTACGAGTGAAGATTCTATGTCATTCAACTTCTGCATCCCGTCGGTAACAACGCCGCCTGTTCTCTCTTCACGCGCTGGGGTCGAGTTGGAGAGAATGGGCAGCAGCAAACGAAGGTAAGTCGAATGACCCACTTCATATTAGCCCATAACGCGTCGCTCACGGCGACATAGGGTCCTTTCGCTTCGTCAGTGGCGGTCAACGAATTCAAGAAACAGTTCAAAGCGAAAGCAGGAACTAACTGGGAAAACAGAGTCGGCATGGTAGCTGGGAAGGGAAAATACACATGGCTTGGTGCGTCTCGAAACCACAAACACATCTCACAACCGTCACTGAATTATCATTTAGAGCGCTCATTCGAAGACGATAAAGACAAGGACGAGGAGCCGTCAGCTAAAGGCAAAGGAAAGGAGAAAGAAGAGGATGAGCCTATCCCAGACTCCTTACTCCATCCTGAGGTGCAAATGCTTTGCCGCTTGATCTTCTCAGCTTCGTACGTTTCAAGTTCCTGCTTCTCCCGAGTCGACAAGTATTCATATACACTTCTAGTTTGATAGAGGCTACTTTGTCATCTATGAACTACGACGCACGAAAGCTTCCTCTTGGTGTGAATTCATGCGACGTGTCTGCTTCTGAGCGTACTGAATGGTGGAATCACAGGTAAACTTGCGAAATCAACAATACTGAAGGGCTTTGCTGCCCTCAAGGTACGTGGTTTGTGCTGACAGCCCTACCGATTATCCTAAACGCACATAATGCATTGTAGGCTCTCTCAGAAGTACTCTCAGATCCAAACTGTGCTGCCGCAACAGAGCTGGGTGGGTTCCACGCTGCTGTCCAAACACTCACGGGTCGTTATTACTCGTAAGAACATCGCACTCCCACGGGGGCAATATGCCTCTGACACAAGTATTTAGGATCATACCACACGCATTCGGAAGAAATCGACCCACTATCATCAACGATATAACGGTTCTGAAAAGGGTATGTGATTGAATTGTAGCGTTGAGGGATCTGAATACCAATATTTCTCTAGGAACTCGATCTTGTGGACGCGCTTGGAGACATGGTAAGCGCTATTTGGTGTCACAGTGATAGGAAACTCATATTCCTGTTTAACAGGAAGTCGCCTCCAAGCTCATTGCGGACACGATCGCCAAAGATGAGAACGGCAAACCGATGAACCCCATGGACTCCAACTTCCGTTCGCTTCAATTGTCTTCGATGGAGCCAGTCTCGAAGGGCACGCGAGAGTGGGACGGACTGGGGGCATACGTCAAAGAGACGCATGGCCAGACCCATAACATGACAGTCCAAGTCCTTAACGCTTTCCGGGTTGAGAGGCAAGAGGAGACGGATGCATGGCTCAAGGCAGGCAACGACACGCTCGCTGACGGGGAGCGCCTTTTACTCTGGCACGGATCGCGATCGACCAACTTTGCCGGTATCTTGAAGCAAGGCCTTCGGATTGCTCCTCCAGAAGGTAAGGGTCTTCGACGCACTGTTCAACAACAAAGTTGATGACCTGGTATTTCTAGCTCCGGTATCTGGGTATATGTTCGGAAAGGGCGTTTATTTTGCCGATGTGAGTGCCTTTTTGCGTGCGCATTATTCTTCATGCTTACCATATCATTCTTTCAGATAGTAACCAAGGTTATTCCATGATTTCCCTATAAATATCCAGCAGTACTTACATTTTGTCTCCAGTCCGCGGGCTACTGCCACTCCTATCTCAGTCAAGGCACAGCCCTTCTGCTGCTCTGTGAGGTCGCAGCGAAGCCATTCCACGAGCTCACGCAGAGCGATTACAATGCTGGCCAAGGGTGCAAGGCCGCTGGTAAAAGGGTCACGAAGGGTGTCGGTCGTTGTCAACCGGGAGACTGGCAAGATGCCGGCGTTGCGCTAGAGAACGACGAGTTGAAGGGCGTGCATATGCCTAAAGGTCCTCCGGGGGACATGGAACAGCGCGCGTTCTCACTGTTCTACAATGAGGTGCGCAATCTTGCAGAGGTCGTTCTCGCGGGTGAAATACTAACTGTATTTTCGCAGTACATCGTGTATGATGTGTCGCAAATACGTCTCAGGTATCTCCTCATGGTGAAGATGTAGCGAAACCCTATACCGATCTAGATGGTATCTTTGTTGTGTAAAAGTTGTCCTGACTTATAATACTGTTGTACTTCCAATAATTTAGTGCTGATTATATTTGATCTATTATACATATAGAGCACGTCTAAGGAAACAGGATTTTGACAGCGACAGTATACAGAATGGACGGTATACAAATTAGATGTTGATGTTGGCCACCAGTGATTCTTACATCGGCACTTCGTATATGACAGTAGCGTCTTGAGGGATGTTCGACTCGATGATAGGTTCCTTGTAAGTTTTGATAGCAAGCCTGTTGCTCTCGTTGTCGGGCAAGAGGTCCTGATCGGTAGTGGGTCTGAACCTCTTCGTAGTGGTGAAGGTAGTGCCAGGAGCTTGCCATGCGCCGAGGACTATGTCGGCTCCCTACACAAGGAAACCAAAGCGTTGGTCGACATGCTATGCTAAGCAATAAGGATAAGACGCACAGAAATATTTTCAACCTCAAATTTGATGATCTTGACCCTCCTCCAGACGCCGTTCACTCGTCCCAACACCACTTCATTAATCTGAGTGAGTTCTTTCAGTTTCGCACCGCATCCGAGTAGTGTAGATACTCACATAGAAATTGTGCTTTCCAAGCACGCCAGCAGGAGTGAAGACTTGGAGATTAAGGGAGACGCGTCCAGTAGACATCTTGAAGAGGTTGGTATGAGGAGTAACGAGGTTTCGAGTGTATGTGGATTGAGGGGACAAGGATGTCGATGTCTGTGCTGGGGGATTTCCTGCGCCTTTTATCTATAGGAGCAGTAGGCCATCGACCACCTCGCCGTGTCGTTCGTCGTTCGACACGTGAGGGTGAGCGTTGTCATACAAGCCCCTGGCCATCGTCGGCTAACTGTCGAAAGGGGCCACCACCAAAATTCAGCTGGGAGGCGCCCTTGCCACTTTTCTGTTTTTCTGTTTCACGTCGGGCGTTGGTGTATGCGTTGTGGCCACAGGCATGCCGGTGCTATAGCCGACGTACGCGAGGTTTGGGCCATGGCGGTGGCGGCAAAACCTCCGTCACGAGGAGAATACTGCTCAACAGATGTGGATTTGTTGACATATTCCCCTGCGTACGAACAATGTAGACCTGGTTGTTGGCTCCATTGTATGCCGACATGCCAAGGAGGTCCTGACCGGGGGCAGAAAAGTGGCCTGCGTAGCGTGATATTAGCAAAAGAGTGATTTTGTGATATGGACACACACAGGGAAGTCCTGCTGGCACTCATTGATTGTGGAGTGAGCCCTAGCGACTCCAGAGTTCTGCCAAATCACAATGAATTTGCGGTTTCAAAATCGATGTTAAGTCGGAAAGCTGGGACGTACCTTGGTTATAATGCGACCCTCGGTCTTCATCACCATTGTCAGGGTCAGCATGATCAGGTCCATACTAAATGACATGGGCGTGTGACAACATTAGTTGGATGTTCGTGCAAGTTGGGGATTCTCGTTTTGGAAAGTGATGCTACCGCCACGTGAGCGCCACAAAGTTTGTGATCAGGTTCTTCGATGGAGAACTGGCCCTTGACCTGCCCGTTGCTATCTCCAATTGCGAACCTTCACTGCTGTATGGATTCGTTATAAGTATATTGTCGGTGGCGAGCAGTCAAGCATTCTGCCCTACCCCAATCTTGTCGGATGCGGACATCGAAGGGCTGGCAGTCGCTAGCTGCCCCAAACAATCACATGGCTGTGCCTCCGGTACAATGAGTATAACCCCACAAACGACGTTAGCGCGACAAACTTACGTTCCTCTATACCACCATGACGGGTTTCGAGCACTTATCAGGCAAGTTCGTTAAAGTATCTACTCCAGCACCACACGTCGCGCTGGTCGAGCTGGCTCGGTACGTCGTTTTATGGCTGCATACGAGTGGTACTTACCTCATTGACCGTTCCATCGCAGACAGCCACTCAACTCATTTACTCCTGAGTGGGTTCTACATGCACCATAGCATCTCCGAATTTGCTGAACAATTGTGCATAGGTTTTGGGTAGAATACGGCGAGGTATTTGACAAGCTCAGCCTTGAGCCCGAGGTCCGAGTAATCGTACTTGCGTCTGCGCTGCCAAAGTTGTTTGCAGCAGGTATAGATTGTATGTGACTCTCCTTTTCTGTTTACCTATTAGATCTTATTCTCGCTCCAACAGTTCAAGCCCTCACGCCGTCTCCGGGCGCCCATCCAGACGTCGGACGGCGAGCAATTCAGCTACGGCATCACATAAAAGGATTCCAGGACTCGATCAGCGCGCCGTCACGGTGTCCATATCCCGTTATTGCTGCCGTGCATGGCCATACTATCGGTCTTGGAATAGACATTATCTCGGCATGCGACGTACGGCTGGCTGCTGCAGATGCGAAGTTGTCAATCAAGGTGAGTCCCGATATCATACAAGCTGGTCTCTGATCGTGTCTGAAGAACGAAACAGGAGGTGGATGTTGGGTTGGCAGCGGACATAGGTACACTAGCCCGTGTGCCGAAGGTTGTAGGGAACCAAAGCTTGGTGTATGAGGTTGCTCTTACAGGACGGAGCTTCTCAGCCGTAGAGGCGGAAAAGATGGGATTCGTGTCGAAGGTGGTACCGGGGTCTCGCGATGAGGTCGTCCGGGAGGCTTTAGAAATGGCGAAGCTGATTGCTAAGAAATCTCCTGTCGCGGTAGTTGGCACCAAGAGGGTCTTGCAGCATGCCAGAGAGAACACAGTAGAGGATAATTTGGAGTACGTCGCAATCTGGAATGCTTCCATGGTACAGGCTGCCGTGAGTGTTGTTGCTTGAATGCGAGAGCTTTCGCTGAATAACATTTGCTTTAGGATGTACAAATATCAGTGGATGCGGCAAAAGCGAAGAAGAGTGGAACGTTCCCCAGTCTGGGAAAGTATCCTGCGAAACTCTGAGCGAACACGTACATAGACTTCCACACCACCTACCATTATATTTCAATATCTCTGCACCACAGTACCAATACTTCCTATGTAATCGTGTTCTCGACTGTGACGATTCGTTTCTGGAGTCGGGCCGTGTCACGCATGCTATGTCACATCCGCGTCAGTGACAGTAACCGCGGTATTAGAAATTGTGGTATCTCTGGACAAGTGCTACAAGCTCTCGACGACCATCTTCCCTTTTGAACGACTCTGTACTGGCTAGCTGCTCTCATGAAATAGTAATCTGCGCGTCCTGAGCATGCGTACACTCAAAGTTGTGGTGATCGGTGCGTCTGGCGTCGGCAAGACTAGTTTCCGCAACCAGGTCCGTCATGCAGGCTTTGGAAGAGATGCTCTCGCTTAACTCTGTCTGGTTCCACTGCTTTCCTGCATCTTGATAATGCTTGTCGTCTGCTGTGCCCTTGCAGTATATCTCAGGTCGATTTACTACGGGATACAGAGCAACAATCGGGGCAGATTTCATCACAAAGACGGTCCCCCACCATGATAGACCGGAGGAGAAGGTGACCTTGCAAATATGGGTGTGTATCTATTGCTATGCGTCTAATATGTTGCGAACCACACATCCATCTGGGCTCCACACTTTCCTTCCCATTGTATCCCTGAAAGGGACTCATGTTCTCGCCAAATGCGTCGCGTGACACTTATCATCATGGGTCTATATCCATCTTGTCGGGACAGAAGTACTAAAGTAACCTTTGCTTTCCAGGACACCGCTGGACAGGAACGCTTCTCAAGCCTTTCGTCTGCTTTCTTCAGAGGAGCAGATGCGGTCATTCTCATGTTCGACGTCAACCAACCTTCGACTCTTGAAGCTCTATCAAAATGGTGGAACGAGTTCAAGGATCGTGCACCGGTGCGAGATGAAGATATGGACAAGTTCTGTTGTATTTTTGTTGGGAATAAGATTGACATCCCTCCGCCACATAACGCGTCAACGACCTCTCTTGGACGCAGTTCCAGAGTTGACGTTGCTCAAGCTGCACGGTTCATCGACACTCTCATTCCTCCTCCTCTTTCTCTATTTCCGCCGCCACCGGTCGACAATCTGGAAAGCATGCGAATCTCGCCATTTCCTGACGTGGAATCAGATGCTACGTTCAACATCATAACACCTTCGCCACACACTCACTCAATTGACATTTCCATCTATCGCCGACGGAAGGACTCACGCTCGCGTTCTCGTACTCGTTCAATGCTATATCACTCTGGGACAATAGGCACTATGACGACCACCCACAGCATATCCGAATATCATACTCCCAGATCATCCATATTTGACGCTTTCGAGTCTGCGCGATCTTCACCTATCCCTCGGTCTACATACTCATCGCGCACCAACCTGCGTGCATTCAGTTCCTCCCCATCCTCGTCTCCGTCCCGTTCGCGCAGCCACTCTCCCGTCCAATCTCTACGCCGACAACGGTCTATCTCTTCCACGTACTCGGACGCGCAGACGATCACTCCGAGCTTGTTCGTGCGGAAGCAGGACGCGGCGATCGACACAGCGTGCACGACGCCATCGCCTGGGCAGAGCGCTCCCGCTCTGCCTATCTTGGACCAAGGCACCAAGCTCTTCTTCACATCCGCAAAGACGGGCGAGGGTGTGGTTGATGTTTTCGAGTATCTCGCGAAGCGCGTCGTGACGCGGTGGGAATACGAGGAGAGCATCGAGGCGCGGACGCTACATATGGCCGAAGCGAGCATCGACGGTACTATCCGACTGCATAACGATAACCGTAGGTGGAATGCATCAACATGTTGTGGGTCATGACGGACGTCGTCTCTCCTTCATGTATCGCATTCACTGATTGCTTCTCATCTGGTATCCCCTCACTTATTATTATTTGTTCGTTCCGGTGGTACTCGTTGTTTGTTACTGCAGATGGACATCGTTACTACAGCTCTATACCAAATCCGCCTTCTTTTCGTCTCGAGTGTTGTCATCCTTCCTCATTGTACAATCAATTTGATTTGAAGCTCGCACACTGACTCCGCTACTTAGATCCTGATAATTGTGGTGAACATTTTGATCCAATTGTACATTACAGACATGCGATTGTACTGGAAACACACGAGGAATTGCGGTATAACGTGCATGCGCAGGAGACATTGTTATTGAAGAGGGTATCGATTTGTGGACATCATCCACAGATAAAAGCAGACCTGGAGCGCTGCGCAGCGAGCTTCCAAGGGTCTTGTAGAATAAGCGTACAGATTCCAAATGAGATGACATGTGTAACGCATGGTCTCACGCAAGCAAAGGGATACATACCGAGTCAGAAGTGGAAGTGAAGGTGATACACATGTAATAGAGAGCAAGCACGGAAAAAGCAGGAATTCAGAGAAACAGGGAGAAGAGCAAATGGGAGCGTCCATAGCACAGATCATCGACGGTTAAAAGTCGTCAAGATCATCCGTGGGGATACCACGAACGCCGCCACTCTGTGTACGGCCACCGTCGCGGGCCTTCGCTGTGCGCATCTGCGGGATGCGCTTGCCTGTGTTCTTCAGCTCTTCCTCTTCGCCAGCCGTCGCAGGGAACGGGAACTGCTCCGGCGCCGCGTCCTTGGCCTTCTTCTTCGACTTTCTCTTGCGTTTCTCTGGATCTGCCTCGCTCAACGAGCTTTCGCCGGCCTCGGTAGTAATCGTCACTTGTGACTCCTCCAACGTAGGAGGTTGGATGACAGGCGTCATTATGCCGTATTCAGGCTGAGGCGTGAATACTTCCGGTGCCACCCATTCTTCGTCATCTTCGTCTTCGAAATCGAGGGAATCAGGGGCAGAACTGCCGGTGGTGCTGGTACTAGGGGCTTTCTGCATGTGGCCCGGTGCACGGATGTTCGTGAAAGAGATCTTGGTGGCCCCAGGTGTTACAGGATCCAAGCTGTCTTCTTCCGTATCATCTTCTTCCGTGGACTTTGAGTTTGTACTGGGGACACCCATATCTGGTGATGCTGAATCCGAACGTATCTCATCTTGTGCGTCGGAGAACTCGTCGTCCTCGTCGGGAAGATCAATATCAGGTTCGGAAACGCTCTCTAATCCGCTCTCTAGGTCGGAATTCCAGTTCGGTGGTTCATCCTGAATATGGAGCACGGTGCCCTTCGGCGTTGCACGGTTGAGCTGTGAGAGTAGGATTATGTCAGAAACACGATTTGACTAAAAGGACGTAGCAAGCGCACCTCGGTTATACGCGTCTTCAAATCCCGCCATTCCGCCTCATCCTTGCACAGGAAGCCAATCAACATACTTGGATCAAGACCGGACAATGGCATCTTTCTGACACGATCGCAGTGGAAGGTGTTCAATTCCGTAGCAGAATAGGCCGTGACATAGTGCCTTTGAGCGTCGTCGAGCTCCTCCCCGATCGAGCTCAGCTCACGAGAGTCCATCTCCGAGTCATCCGGAAGTACGCTCGACGAATGCCAGCGCGCATGCTGCGAATTGGAGGATTGCGAGGTCGCGGCACTCACATACGAACCGGTCGTGGCCGTCGATGAGCTGGACAGCTGGAATTGTAGAGGGGAGGGGGACACGACGTTGCTGTGCGAGAAGGAGGAATTGGAGCGTGCGGAAGTGGGAGAGGTAGGGGACCTAGTGTGTCGGACAGGTGTGCGAGGAGCTTTTTCGCGCTCACGATCTGAGGCGGGCTCAGGAGAGGTGTGTCTTGAAGCGCTAGGCGGAGTGGAAGGCAAGCCTGCCGTGATATCGTCGGGCGGATGTCGAAGTGGGACAGCAGGCCGCGCGTGATGAGGATCCAGATAGAACAGGTTATCAGCCTGAGAGCCTACAAAGTAATATGACGAAGATGGGCGTCCACCGGCAATGCCAACCGATTGTGGCCAAGTGTACAGGGTCTGATAGAGCGTTCAGTAAAATACCACGCAGAACGTGGAGGTCTCGCACCTTTAGGAAATTGTAGTACAGTGGGTTCACGCCGTCTATGCCCAAGCGATGACCTATCAATATCAGAACGGGACGGTCTCCCCACACCTTTCTAACATGTCTACGCGGAGAACCGATACCGGAGTGCGATGCAGCGATAACCTCAGACTCGTAAATCATGCCTCCATCGGATGCCACATAGATTCCTAATCCGGCCTCTGGATATGCATGAACAAGTTTTCTAGAAGGAAATGAGCAACAATAATGGTCAAAGGAGTGTGCTACGCACTTTATCGCGCCCGCCGCGACACTGGGTCCAAACCACTGCCCGACCTTTGTTCCGAGCTGCTTCCCCACCAAGGCCATACGATGCACACTGAATGGACACGTTGGATCATCGAGGAACCAAGTGATGATTTGCACGTATGTAGCATAATCCGTAGTGTGGATGGGATAAGGAGGTTTTCGCCAATCTGTACCGGATCGGTCCTATCAGTGCCACAAGAACGATACCGGTTGTGAGAGTCTCAACACACCTCGTCCAAGGTGAACATGAAGCAGTGCGTTGGCCAGGAGCGACTGACCAGTCCTCAGCATACAGCCCCAACCTGCGTCACTGGTCCAGCACTTCTCCCCACCGAGCGGCCAGTTCCATTTCTTCGGTTGGGGGCTGGCGCTGAGAATCGCAGAATCCGGGGGAGCTGCCTCGAGTTCTTCGAGTGTGATGTCACGTATGGGGATGAATTGAGAACGATATGTAAGCCATATTCGAGAGGTGAAATCAGAGTAGAATACAGGTGGCCAGTGTCGTGCTGGGTCCTTGGGAGACGCAGAGGCCGGCTGAGACTGTGATAAGGCAGGATCGGCGCCAGGTATGCTCAGTGCAGGCGAGGAGGAAGACGTAGAGCGAAGAGAGGATGGAGAACGGCGAGACGATTCGATTGAACTGCGGCGGCCCAGTGATGTAGTAGAGACGGTATTGGGCTCGTACCCGGGGTGCTCAACACCCAAGAGCCATATCGAGTCTGCACACTTGTCTGGAGTGGCATCGCTGTCGAGGAGATAGCGCATTGCCTTGTCAAGATGGCCCTTTCCGTGTTTTGCGACAGTCAACAAGGCCGAGCTCTTGCCCTTTGGTGATCCCGCTGCGACCGACGCGAGGTGTTGTTGAGAGAGCAATGCGGGCAACGACAAGTCAGTAGATGATGTGCTGAAGGTGTGAGAAAACCAGCCAGATAATCTACTGGGAATTTCGGATAGACGCGAGGAGGAGGAAGAGGAAGAGTAGTAGTTAACAGCAGGGTAGTTGTCTGAGAGGGGGCGGTCTGAACGTGCCCTTGAACGTGGTCTGGCAGGAGGTTCGACAATGACAGGCGTCTCATCGACGCCTTCTAGCCGAGGTGATTGCTCACCATCTAGTTCGTCGAGGTCGGGGCTATCGGGGGTATCTTGAGACTGGCGATGTCTTTCGTCGCGATCGCGCGGCGAGCTCTGGTGGGATCTCTTGCTGGACCGTCGGATAATCGAGTTCTTCAGGTTTGAAGGGGTCTTGGGGCCGTCAGATATCGAGGAGGACGAGCTGGCTGCACTGGGGGTTGTAGTGGTATCGACTAGGGACTTTGACCGGTCCCTGTTCTGTTTCTGAAGGAACTTGGGCAGCTTAGAGCCGTGCGGCGTTGACGGCGGCGACGTGGGCGACTGGGACTGCCTGGAGGATTTGTTGCTCGACATCGTCGAGACTGAGAGGCGTCGCCGTCGTGGTGGTCGTGAGTGTCGTTGTGTGTTATGCTTATTTGGACTCGGACGCGCTTTGAAGTCTGTCACCTCTTGTGTTCCACGTTCATGCTCACATCATCGCCGCAGCAAACCACAATATATGTATGCCCGTTATGCCCTTCTCCCGCTGAGCCCGAGGCTCTCGAGGCGTACACTTTCAGGGCATAACCCTGAAGGCCTTCACTGCAACTGGAAGCTTGCGAATCACTTCTGCGGCTCTTAGTCAGAGCCTTTTGCAGAGCGCTCAGCGCCGCTCCGAAACCAGTGGTTCCTCTGGCCAGTGTAGACATCATCCTTGGGTGAGTGTTGCAGCCAAATCACTATGACAGTAGTGTAAATGACACCCTGCATTAAATCTAGTAGCATGTGACTGGCTCCCGGATGGGGACACACAAAGCTATGGGCACGAGGGCAACACGCCTACACCAACCCCGCTTCATATTGTCAAGGGATTGCTACTATGAAACCTTATGAAGGCCCTTCATACATTCCACGGCATCTCGGTACACCGGTAAAGTACAGCCAGCATACTGAGGGTGTACTTATAACTGGCACTTACAGGCCACAGAATGTCGCCGTCTATCGATTCCCGCACAATCCCGCGCACCTGTACTCGTCAATCAAACAAGGATGGCCAACCCTACTCTATTCAGGCCTCGCTTGTAATATCTGGGAGAGCTTCCGGCGGTTACTTGCCTCAAGCGTAGTCAAGAGTCCCGGAATCTCGCCGTTCTCGAGGTTGTCCACGTCCACTATCTCATCCTGCTCCAGCAGGAAGTGGCTACTGATGTAGATGTAGCGGACGCGGCGGACTGGGCAGAGGATGATCGCGCGGTTTGGTCATGTACAAGAGCGGGCGTGCAAGGGCTGTGGTATGTTCTGCATGCTCTGTGCTTTCGGTTGTCGGTCAGTGTTATTCGTGACAAGGCCCGCTACCGAACAGCAGATTTCGGATGTTTTTGTGACTTTCAGCTTATTTTGCCAGCTTTACCAGCTTGCACACGATAGCATGACACCACACAATGGTGACGCTGTAGATCCATCCTGCAAGAGCACTACATTTTATACATCCATTAAAATACACCTTGATCCTAAGTCTACATTCATTTTTGCACCCGAAGCAGGGGAATCTACTTCCCAAGGTTGATGTGGACAGCCTTAACAGACGTGTAACTGAACAAAGAAAAAACATCAGTACTCTTCCACCACACTCAAATGCAAAGAAAGGACAACGTACTGATGCAGCGCATACTCCCCCAAATCCCTCCCCATCCCACTCTGCTTATACCCCCCAAACGGCACAGCCGGCTCAATCGAATTCACACAATTAACCCAAACAGTCCCCGCCTTCAACTCCCTCGCCGTCACCAGCGCACGATCCACATTCTTCGTGAACACCGCCGCGGCCAGGCCATACACAGTATCGTTCGCCTGACGCACGACGTCTGCGTCGTCGGAGAACTTGATCACGACTGCGACGGGCCCGAAAATCTCTTCGCGCACGATGCGCATGGTGGGCGTGACGTTGGTGAAGATTGTGGGTTCGACGAAGTAGCCGGCGGTGCCTTGGCGCGAGCCGCCTAGGTGCACTGTTGCGCCTTCTTCTTTGCCGGAGGCGATGTAGCCTAGCACGCGCTATCATGCGCGTCGTCAGTGCCGTGAAACCCAAACATAAGAGCAGGTAGGAGGACGTACGTCGAAGTGCTGCTGCGACACGAGCGGGCCGTTCCAGTTCGCAGGGTCGAACGGGTCGCCAGTCTTGAGTGCCTTAGCAGCAGCAGTGAACTGCTCAAGGAACGCGTCGTATATCTTCGCATGTACGAAAACACGCGAACCAGCGCTGCACGTCTGTCCATCGTTCCAACTTCAACCATATCAGCATGTATCTTCACAAGGCATATCGCGGGAAAGGACGTACAAAATGCCCATAACAGCCCACCTCACAGCCTGCTCCAAGTCCGCATCCTCAAAAATGATATTCGGGCTCTTCCCCCCAAGTTCCAGCGTAACATCCTTCAAGTTCGTCCTCGCGCTCGCCTCGAGGACCTGTCTCCCCACCGGCGTGCTCCCCGTGAACCCGACCTTGTCCACGCCCGCGTGGTGCGTGAGCGCGTTGCCCACGATGGGGCCCGTGCCGTTTACGACGTTTATGACGCCCGGGGGGAAACCGGCGAGATGCGCGAGGTGCGCGAGGTAGAGCATCGTTAGGGGGGTGAATTCGGAGGGTTTTATTATTACTGTGTTGCCTGCTGCGAGGGCCGGCGCGAGTTTCCACGCGCCGATGAGGACTGCACGCGTATATCCTCATCAGCAACCGCGAACATTATTCGAAGAGAAAAGCAAACAGGCTCACTAGGGAAGTTCCACGGGATAATCAACGCAACGACCCCAATCGGCTCATGCACAGTATACGCCAACTTATCCTTCGTCGTCTCAATAGTCCTTCCCTGGATCTTATCCGCCCAGCCCGCATAATACCTAACAGCCCCAATCGCGAGCTCCAGATCCGCATTCCGGGCCCACGAGAACGTCTTGCCGTTATCGAGCGCCTCGAGCGCGGACAGTTGTCCGCGGTGTTCGTCCATGAGGTTCGCGAGCTTGTTTAGGAGGACGCCCCGCGAGGCACCGGGGGTGTTGTGTCCCCAGGTGCTGGTGAAGGCGGTGTGCGCGGCGCTGACGGCGAGGTCGACGTCGGCGGGCGTGCCTTGGGAGACGCGTGTTAGGAGGGTGCCGGTTGTGGGGTTTATGACGCTGTGAAGTGTGTGAGATTGGAAGAGGGCGTGCAGAGACCTCCGTCTGCGGGGAGGGAGAGGAAGTGCGTCTATCATGGATTGGCGAGCAGGAGATTTCGCGTTGAATGCGAAGATCGCCATGCGGATCAGAGCCCAAAGCTTTTGATGCTGCACTCGCAATGCATCGCGCGCACGCTCCCTCTCCCCGAGTTGGAAAGCACAAAAGCGACGCGCACTCACTCGATGTAGCTTTGCTCGCTACCGTCGACCCACTGGCCGTTAATGAACAGGCCGGTGTTGACCTCGAGCTCGCCCTTGAAGACGGGCGTGTCCAGGGTCTTTTTGAATACTTCGGGCATGGTAGTCGTATGAGGGTGATTGTAGATGATAGGTAGTGTTGGGAAGAGACGAGAAGGGGGATGGTAGGATGGCCCGCAAAGGGTTTATATAGCGCGTTTCTTGAAAACCCGCTGTCGACCGTACCGCGCAGACGTGCAGACGACCCATCAGCACATCCGATTCGCCATTTCTCCGCGTCTCAGCTAACACTCACGCTGCAACAGCCGGCGCAAGTAGTTTCTGCAGCGTCATCTATGAAAAAGCGAGGTCAATCCTCACGTAACCGAAGGCACTAGTGCACACACTTACCTGAGCATATCCTGCGTGTGCGTTCGAAAGACCCGACACGTGCCCGTGTGCACACCGAACGCGATGTTCTAGCTCTGTTTGCCATCAGGCCGGGATATGTCGAGCCTCGTGTAAGGATTTCGTAGGCACGAACTGATGCGCCCGGCGTGCAGCGCTGTGTTTGCGGGCTTGTAGAAGATGCTTGAGGGCTTGTGGCGGATCTGGAATCAGGAGGATTAGCATGAATGGGCTTGCTGCTGTGAACAGCGCGTCGGTGGACCATCTTGCGCAAAGTCGGCGGTATGTCCGCATATATCAGGATCGTCACACGTACTGCAATGATGCCGTAGGGATACTGTAAGCGAGAGCTTGTTTTTGAATGCGGGACGGCCAACGACCGAGGGCACTTGCTTGAGGATGAAAGAATGACGCAGCGTGCGAGGTTGTTGCGTCACAACCACAAACAATTTGCTGAAACAAAGGGATCATCACAAGAGGACGCTACCGAAGCTCTTGAGAAGATTGGAGTGGCTGTGGTATCAGGGCAATCTTCTGCAAGTATGTTGCGACTGACTGCAGTGTGCGACGATCGGCGGTGAGCAAGTCTGGATCAGAGCGCCATAAATCTCTCAGAGACAAGAGCTTCTCTCGTGGCGACGGCCAAGGGTGAGGTGCTTAGTGATGAAAGAATGAGCATGATGTAGCATGGCGGTTCTGTCCGAAATTACGAGTGTCAATGTGACGCTGGAGAAAACGCGTCAGACGCGATCACGTGCTACTTTCCTCCTGCATACCACAGTCATACCACGCACTTCTGCGGAAGATTTCCTATTGCAACGCGTCCTTACAAGTCGGATCTGGACCGCTCACAGGGAAACTATAACGTCGAAAGCTCCCTTCATCTTCCAACCAAGCGAACGATGACCCACAATCACGAGCGTGCTTTACACGTGTCTTACTTCTATGCAAATCACAATACGCGACACCGTGCGTTTTCAGGGCGGGGGGTTGCGGACATGACATCTGCATGTTCAGAGAGCCGGTGAGTGTCCCCGTCGCAAACCTGTCAAGCTGGCTGAGGCTTGATGTCATATGTGATAAATCTAGGCACGTGAACGAGTACAATAACGGCGACAAGTTTAGCACGGAATTACACAGATGGATGATAGAACGGAGAGGTGGATACAACGAGGTGATCTAATCAGTGAGTTCGAATATACACACCACGATATTACAAGCAAAAAGCTTATTCGAACGGCAGCACGAATACGCCATTGGAGTCAATACATCTCTTGGGTCTCCCACGCGGACAAATAACGCAAGTTCTCAACCTCTCTGGTGACTTCGAGCATCTACTTGACCATCACGCAAGAGGGGAGGAGAACGATGAGCACGCGGGAATGGCGGTCGGCATCGTCAGAGCGTGCCAACGTCATCGCAGAGGTACACAGCGCCAGACGCCCACGTTGAAATTAATGTGCGAGCGGAATATCCAATCCCGCCTCTACCGCTCCGCATCCACGCTCTCCTCCGCACGCTAACGACGACAACGACGACGAGGGTTACAGTGCTAGCACAAAGGCGGGGCGGGAGCGACGGAAGCAAATGGGCGGGCGCAGAGACGGAAGAAGACGTATCCACACCCCGCTGCGCATGATACCGGATTTGGAAGGCGAGAAGGAATGCAACTACGCGTGCTATGACGCTACCCTCCCCTGACGCCCATATACACTCCCTTCCATTCTCCCCGTGCCTTCCATCGTCAGGACCCCTGTAGCCCCTTTGTTCGCGCTCCTAGTAGCGGTGCCGACAGCGATGAAGACGAGTGAAACGACGACAACAGGAGAAGTGGCAGAGAAACCTCGGATGTACGGAGGGGAAGGGGAAGAGAACGACTGACGTCAAGCGCGATGCAGCAGACGTGACCCGGCGGTGATGATGCGAGAAGGACGATCAATGAACACGGCAGGCCACGCCCAGGGGGACGTGCCGTATCCAGTCGCGTCCGTGCCTGCCTTCATCATCCATAGCTCATCCTATGTCATACCTCATGCCGCCACCTCCTCTCCACTCCTTGCATGTCCACCAACACTATATAACACCCCGTCGCACCGCCGTTGTCCCCTGATCACCGCGTCCCCTTCACCCTCCACCCCTACCACCTTTCACGACCATCATCACGCGTCCCACGATGAGGACCACCACCGCGCTCCTCCCCCTCGCGCTCCTCCCCGCCGCTCTGGCCCAGAACAACAGCTCAAACAGCACATTCCTCGCAGGGCTCGTCGGCACCCTCGCCTCCGCAGGCCTCACCCAACTCGTGAGCGTCGCAAGCTCGCTGAACGGCACCACCTTCGGCCAACAGCTCCTCACCAACCTCTCCTCCGGGCCCTACCTCATCTTCGCGCCCAACAACGACGCGTGGTCCAAAGCGCCGAAGAACGTCACGGGAAACCAGACGGCGCTCACGGACGTGTTCGCGTACCACCTCGTACCTGGAAATTTCAGTGGAGATAGCAGCACGTACCCGAATGTCACGCTTGGCCAGACGCTCCTGAGAGGCGATGGCGAGGTGTTCTTGGAGGGAAACAAGCCGCAGGTCGTCGCGTGGGCTGTGAGGGACGATAACAAGACACATGTGCTGAACCAGCGTAATGACTCGACGGTCGTTGACGTCAAGACGTTCGAGAACATCACAATCCTCGTCGTTGACCATGTGTTGAACCCGCCGGAAAGCTTCGAGGCTACGATCCCCACGAACAATAACTCGCTCACTGGCTTCGAGACATTACTCAAGAGCGCGACGCTTAGCTTCTATAACTCGTCAACGAACTCGACGGGCGATGTGACGTTCTTTGAGGCGATCAATGAGGGATGGCACGGATTCACGCTGTTTTCGCCTAACAACACCGCCATTGACGCGGCCAACTCAACGCTCGCGTCGCTGGCGGGCAACAGGACCGCCACGAACGCCGTTCTCTTCAACCACGTACGTTTGCCTCCTCTCCCCCTCCTCCTAACCCACTAACACCCATGTTCATTTGTGCAGATCATAAACGGAACAACGATCTACTCCCCCCTCCTCACCGGCGGAACGAACTACACCTCCGCCGGCGGCGTCGACCTCTCCTTCCACATAAACTCGACGGGTCAATACGTCACCTCGGGCAACTTCACAGCCAAGATCCTCCAGCCGGACGTCCTCCTCCCGAACGGCGTCGTACACATCATCGACACCGTGCTCGCGAACACGGATGCGGATTCGAGTGCTGCCAGCTCTGCGTAAGTCTCTTCCCCTCTCCCACATTTTTCATCTCACTAATGCAAACCTTAAATTTGTGTAGTGTATCGTCCGCGGCATCAGCAGCCACCCAAACCCAACCCTCCCAAACCGCGCCCATCGGCTTCTCGCAGACCCAATCGCTCGGCGGGCCCTCAGGCACGTCTGGCGCGAACGGCGCGTCGGGCTCGGGGTCGAGCGGCGCATTGTCGCTTGCCAGTCTGGGACGCGAGAGCCTGTTGGGGCTCGCGGTCGCTGTGGGCGGGGTGCTTGCTGGCGGGTGGATGACGATGGTCTGAATGGGTGTTCAGATGAGGAAGAGAACATAAAATGAACGAGACGATTTGATTTTCATGAACACTGTTATTTACTCTACGACCACTTTTTTTTGTTTTTCTTGTTTTTCACGCACTTCGCATCTATTCACGCAACCGGACCACGATTTCCTTCCACTTTTCAAGCTACTTGATACATATACTTGTTCTTCTTGCCTATATCTGTTCACCTCTTTTTGTACCCCTGCATGTTCATAACTCTTGTTGTATAATGATGACGATGACGGACTGTATCACGAATCACGAAACATTCGCGCCACAGTAAAGCTTTTGGGTGCATCGCGCCCGCGCGCACCGCCGCTTCGGTGTGATTCTGGTATAACGTACATGCATCGCTCGCCGTGTGCTGCTAGGTGGCAGTTCGCTTGCACTCCTCACACCTCGCACTGCTGAGCGGCCGTCGTGCCCAAAGATTTGAATGACCAGGATTGTATTGTACTCATCCGGAGTTAACATTTTGTTATCCCATACTTCCGACCACCTCCGGCCGTATGTTGTATGTACGAAACCCGTAGAAAGATCACTAATAGGCGAAACGGACACGCACCAAAATCACGGAGAGAGAACGGCGTCCCCACGCTTCTATGTCTATTCACGCTGCCGCCTGCGAGCTTGCGAGCGCGTCACCGGTCCCCTGCTCACATCCTCCGTCCTCTCTTTCCTTCCCTTCTTCGTTGGTCGCTTTCGAGAGCTCGCCTCGGAGTCAGAGTCGATGTCACTTGGACGGCGCCGGCCTAATGCCGATGCAGATGCACCGGTACTTAGAGCTCTAGCTCGGCGCCGTCGCATGCTGCTGCCGCTGGTATCCTGGGATCTGGGCGTACGATCTGAAGGGAGACCGATTGCACCATTGGCGGATGCACCTTGCGTCGCAATATTACTGGATCCTGCCTCGCCATTGGCTCCGTCTTGGTTGACAGCGGCATCGGGATGGGACTGGTCGTGTTGGAAATAGTCGGCAGATATATACCTATTGATGCAGACCACCTCAGGCTTGTTGCGCTCCGTCGCAGTTGGCGTGCGGGGGAAGGGATCCGGGATCGCGACGTCGTCCTCGGGCCACTCGGTGCTCTTGAGAGACTCGTCAAAGATGGCGATGATGTCAAGGACGCCTTCGATCTTCTCAGAGATCGTTTTGAGCTCCTCCTGCGCTTTGGTGAGGTCCTTGCGCGCATCCTGCGCTTCCTTGTGGCCATCCTGTACACGCTCAAGGTGATACTCCGCAAACACGAGGTCAGCGAGAGCTCCGTAATACTTGTACAGGATCAGGGCAAATTTTCGGATTGCATAAGTCATTGGACGACTTTCGAATTGGATTTTGAAGATTGCGCCTGATGTAAGAGCGGCGCGCTTGCCAGTCCCGCCTACAAAAACTACCCTGCCATCTCTCACTTGTTGTTTCTGTTCATCGAAGATGTCGACCCGAGGCCAACCGTTGATTATTTTGAAATGGTGAAGAGCACTGTAGTAAAACACCCAGAAGCACGATTCGACGTCATCCATGATCGTGTGAACCTTTGTTGGATCTGTTAGTATGCCTATCGACATGAACTGCCAAGTCCCCTGCGAAGACAAATAAGCCGACGAAGAACTGAAGTTTGACCAAAGCATACTGTGCGACAGACATGGCCCGCGTTCTCTGGCGATAACGATATAGCATAGTCCCAGTCATTCAGGAAGGCGTTGGAGTTCGCATCCAACATGATATTCCCAACGCTGATGTCACCATGCAACATATGAGCATCTCGGAAGGTAGCGAGAATAGCTGGAATTTGCAGCGTGAGCACGAGCACTCGACCACAGTTCCAGCAACGAGGGGCGCACCTTCAAGAGTGTCCCGCATAGCCTGCGTCAGCTTTCTCGAACTCGGCACCATATCCAACGGGAACGCAACCTCTTGCACAACACGGTGGCGCACATGTTCTCGGATCCACTTCGTCGGCCTATACCAATCACAACCACTCCCGGCGTACTCATGCATCTTCGTGACCTGCCGATCGCCGTCGGAGAAGCATACATCACCACATATAAACACTCGAGGCAAGTACTTCTCTGGCACTTCGGCCCTTTGCAGCTTTTGGTATATTTGAGCTTCAGACTCGTGATCCTTCGCACGCCATGTGTCTTTCAGAAACACAACCCGTTCTTCCTCAACCTCCCACGCAAGAAACCCGCGTGTCGCCCGCTCGAAGAGCGGTACGGGCCCCGTAAATGGCGGACCAACGAGGAATTCGCGAGTCTGCGGGTCTTCAGGCGAATCGTCGTTGACACGCACTCTGTATACAGGGTACGACCCGTCGAGCGTGCAAGCTAACCGCGGTTTCACGCATGCTGGACATTTCTCCAAAAACGCCCGGACTCCGTCCTCAAACCGCGTGCTTTCATCGCACGTGGCGAGCCTGAGAGTCGTGTCGTGCCCACGGAGTCGAGGGGTGGCATGCTCGTAGCGAAACAGGAACTCCCCCAACCAGTTGTTTTTCCCGCTCAAATAGTCAAATTGCTCAGAAACGACTGCGCCGGCGCGGTCCCACCGGATGATGCGTGCGGAGTGACCGACGATGAAGACGGAGAAGACGTGGACGCGGTGCTGCAGCGTCATGATGTCTGTGACATACTCGGCTTGCTGTGCGCAATCTTCGATACTCGCGTTTGTTACATCCTTCATAGACAACGTCGCGTCCTCGTCGTCCAGATGACTTGCCTCCTTCTCCTTCGCTTGCTTCCTGCCCTTCTTCGGGTAGCTTGTCGTTCCATCCTCGTTGGTCTGGGGCTTGATTCCGAACGGGATCTCTACCAGAGCTACGTGGTTCCTTCTGTCTTCGAGTAAATTTCGATAAATATTGCTGAATACACAGCAATCTGGTTTCAATTTTGATTCAGTGAGGGTGTCCTCAACGGGTGACGTATCCTCGACGACGAACGATGGGCAGCACCCGGCAGTAGTAATCGCAGTAACCTAGAAGTGCGCAAGGGTTGTTTCGAATTTACATTTACCAGAGAGCGACCAACAGCAGAACTCACAAATGCATCATACATCCCGCTTTCATTGCCAGGACGTTGAAAGACTCTCTTGAACTTCGGCCTGGGAGTAGACTTTCGCTTCGCTTTTGGTAGGAAGGCATCCAGGAAGGTTCGCGGTGGGACAGGGCCCACGAGATGGCCAGAAACATCCATGGCAGCGGCCTATGAGTTGCTCTAATCGTTGAGCGAGGGCGAAGGGCCGAGATCGTGGGCGTGGTATAGAACTCAACATAAGATTCACATACGCACACCCTTGCGGCCAAGTTTGAACCACGACGTGCTCGTCCAAAGCGTCCTCCACAATAGTACGCGGTTGTGAGCGAACCGAACGTTCGCCTAAACGGGGAGCTGTTCTACAGACGAAGTGGGCGTCTGTTTCTTTGGCCGGGTATGGTGCGCGCGCATACAGCCGTTGCCCGTTTTGTACAAACAATCTGAGTTGACAGACAGGAAATATCGTCGAGCCCATATCTACATGTTTGAGATAGCAGTTCTTACTATGCGTGCACAAAGAGGTGAGGTTGCAATTGCAATATCCAAATCCAAAACCGCTGTGCTTATGGCGCGGGGTATGCTATCGCAACAGCAGCGCCATAACCAAAAGAGTCGCCGCGCAAGAGTCTTATCGTCGGCCAATGCAGCATAGTATACCACAATCAATTCATAGTTCTATACGAAGCAGAGATATCACTAATCGTAGCAAAGGAAAAATGAGTCGCGAATGCACCAATCACGGATAGAACAGTGTGTCTATTCACGCTGCTGTCTACCAGCTTGCGAGCGCGTTACTGGTCCCTTCGTCATATCTAACTCTCCAACCACGGACACCGACTCTGTCCTCTCCTTCTTTCCCTTCTTCGTCGGTAGATTTCGAGAGCTCGCCTCGGAGTCATTTCGACGACGACGCCCTAATACACCAGTACTACTAGCTCGCTTCTGTAGTGCACCGCTGCGCCTGGCGTTCTGTGGTCTAGACGTACGACCCGAGGGGACAGGAGGGGGGCCCATTGCGCCTTTAGCGGATGCAATTTGCGTCGCAATATTACTGGGTCCTGCCTCGCCTCCCGATTTGTCGTGGTTTACAGCAGGATCGGGATGGGGCTGATTGAAAGAGGCAAAGCTATTGATGTGAACCTTGTCAAATTTGTTGTGGTCTTCTATAGCTGTTTCCAGGGGGAAGGGATCCGGGATCGCGTCGTCGCCCTCGGGCCACTCGGTGCTCGCGAGAGACTCGTCGAAGATGGCGATGATGTCAAGGACGCCTTCGATCTTCTCAGAGACCGTTTTGAGCTCCTCTCGCGCT
>MU278354.1:431786-446190 GCA_022385755.1 Trametopsis cervina | reverse complement strand
TTCAGCTCTAGAGACTTCAATTTTCAAGCAATACTGTTAGTATTGATACTAACTGGGTGTACTATACCATGGGTACCTCCTGGAGTGGTCGAATATGGGCGCCTATTTTGGTAAATAATCATTACTTACTTGGTAACAACAGTTACTTACTCAGTGACAACTACTACTTACTTAGTAACTATCTTTACTTACTTGATAACTATCTTTACTTACTTGGTAACTAGCCTTACTTACTTGATAACTATCTTTACTTACTTGGTAACTAGCCTTACTTACTTAGTAACAACGTTCAGTTACTCAGTTACAGTGTAACAAGCATTGGTTACCCTTTAGCATAGACTGGTTTCATATTTTTGTAGCACACTTGCATAGCTTAATAGCTGAGTGGTAATAATGCGTCACAGTCTCTCTGGTGCTGTTGCTTCAGGTTCTATTCCCAGCCAAGCCCATTTATCTGCTGACTAAACGGTAATGTCATAGTGCCTTGTACAGGCGCCATCATGATGGCGCCTGTACTACCCACTACCATAAACATGCTTACGTCCCCTCCTGCTGCGAGCGGACTTTGTTTGGTTTCATTTGGGTCTTTTTTGGGCTGTTTTCGCTAAAATCAGCTGCAGAGCCTCCAATAAAATCCGGAAAAATCTGGAAAAATCGCCAGAAATTCTGGAAGGCTTAGTAACCCCATGTCACATGATCACATCACTCTCCCACGGTCATGTGATCTCGCAAATTGCGTTCTTTTGCAAACAAATGCACAAAATACTTTCTACAGAGTTTAATAAAATGCGGAAAAATGCGCTAAAATTAGAACACATTATGTAATACATGTGGGCATACGTCTGAGATGTTACATGGCTGTTATAGCTTGCGTATTGAGTGAAAGGCAGACATGTACAGGTGTAGACAGACCGTGGGAGTTTGACTTCCCAAAATGGAAGGTGTGCGCTTATCTAATCTGATCCTCCTACCATGCACGGCATTGCTGTAGCTGCATTATTAAGCTCAGAAAACACAAAATACTCGAAAAACATGGACAATGCAAGCTTTCAAGACCCATAAAACAGCACTGAGGTATGGAATACACTTCAAATGAGGGGGGTTCTTTGCTAAAAAGTGTTTTATGAGCTAATCCGAAGCCCATCAAAGTCGGGCGCTTATTTCCCGAAAAGGGCATATGTGTTTCTCATCTAATGCTCCCAATTGTGCATGGTTTCCTTAATAAAGGTGACCACAGTGTAGCCCAATGTCATGGCTACATGTAGGTACACAAATCGATGGAACATTTTGGAATGGGGAGGCTGTAAAAATCAAGGAAGTTTTGTAATGTTAAATAAGCGCCCAACTACACAAAATAGTAATGGGTCAATAACTGCTACTAATGCCATCAAAACCATACAAAATGGTAACAAACTATTGTTATGAAAGTGTATTCCCATCAAAATTCCCATGCTTTAGGGCAAAACTTGTCAAGGTTGCAGAACCCCAATGTGCTAGATGTTACTGGAACGATTCTAACTTCGTACCTCAGGAATCGTAACGGACATTTGATGTAAGCCCGACCGTGGGCGCACTCAGGAAGAGAACAGGAACAAACTGTGTATTGACGCTTCGTCGCAACCCAGAAGTGAG
Source organism: Trametopsis cervina (assembly GCA_022385755.1). Lineage (NCBI taxonomy): Eukaryota > Fungi > Basidiomycota > Agaricomycetes > Polyporales > Irpicaceae > Trametopsis > Trametopsis cervina. The sequence goes on along the minus strand of MU278354.1, from coordinate 444,558 downwards.
TACTCGTAATACATGAATAAGATGAACGTACCTTCGTTGCAACCCAGAGGTGAGTACTGGGGAAACGACGAAGGAGACGCGGAAGCATATATAAGGGACACTGAATAAGGTAATTAGGCGCTCTCTTTGTGGTGTAACCTCGACGCGGGGTTACACTCTCCCAACCTTCAAAACCAGCCCCTACTATCGAGCACCGTCAAAGGTGTAGGGTCCTTGAGGGACGCCATTGAATGCGAGCGCAGTAAGCGCAGGGTCTCTTGTGGACGCCTCGACCATGAATTCAGGAGGGGACACGGAGTTGCCACGCGACGCCGTGACATAGGCTTTGATGCAACCTGCAAGGTCAGTAACAGCAACATTACCTGCGTCCGGGTTTTCCTCTAACCATCTGTCCATTGCTTCTAGGTCCCGTACTTCCGGAGTGGGCAACCAACTATCCGACTCTGGCCCATAGCCCTTCCATCGGACGAGCCACTGCCAGCCCCGACTGCGGCGTCAGCGGTCCAATATTTTGTCTACGAACCAAAGCTCAGTTCTACCCTCGCCGATGACAGGCCCTGACTGTTCGAGCCAGCGACTAGGAAAGAGGTTGTCGTTGTTTGGGAGGTACGGTCATAACATGGAGGAGTGGAAGGTGGGGAAAATGCCCATTGAGGCCGGAAGATCGAGGGTGTATGTAGAGGTTTTCGGCCTGGCCTTGATGATCTTGAAGGGTTCATCGTATCTAACCATGAATTTGGCCACGCGATGATCTCCACGCTGCATGTATTCGCATCTTCGATTCAGTGTTGAGAGCAACACTCTCTCCCCTTCTTTAAAAGCAGGCTCCGCGCTCCAATGAGGGTCTGCTGCACGAGCTTGATTTAACTTTGCCAGAAGTAAGTTGTCCTGGGCCTCCATAACGTCCACATCAACCTGAGCAAGGACATTGCGAGCTACATCTGCCTCTGCCGGGAAGGCCGCTCGCAGGGGAGACACGTCGCTGTTCAGCAGCAGGGGAAGTATGCGCGGACGACGGCCCTGCAGCAACTGGAATGGCGCAAAGCCAGTGGAGGCGTTAACCGTATTCATAATAGCAAAACGTACCACGGAAAGTGCACAACACCACCCCTTTTGATTACGCGCGACGTGGTAACGCATCGCTTGTACCACGGTTTTGTTTGTACACTCGCTAGCTCCATCTGTTTCTGGGTGATGCGCGGTAGATAGCTTCACTTTGACTCCAGTTGACCGGTGCAAGGCAGTCCAAAACTTTGAAGTCCAAAGCTTATCTCGGTCTGCGATAATTTCCAAAGGCAAACCGTTTTCGCAATACCAGCCGCGAAAGAAGAGATCAGCCGCAGCCTCTGCGGTGATATCATCTCGACACGGGAGCAGGTGTATGTCAGAATTGAGGCGACAGGTGATGGTAAGCAGGTAGTTGAACCCGTCGTCCTCCGGCAACAGTCCCACAAAGTCCATTGCCACGCTGTCACTCCGACCAATCGCGGAGGGTAGGGAATGCAGCGGACCCGTAGGTTTCGTGGTACGAGCTTTATTGCGCTGACAGTCAGGGCACGAGGGCACATAAAGTGTCTCGAGTTCGGTTCACATGTTAGGCCAATAATACACGTCGCATAGCGACGCATACATTTTATCGAATCCAAAATGTCCCAAGGCATCGTAGGCCAGCCTGAACAGTGCCTCGCATAACTCTGTGATGCGCGGGATGAGTAGACGGTCACCAATGTATAACAGACCATCCCATTGTACCAGCCCCGCGACGGGAGGTCCTTTCAACAGTTTACGGCACCATGGGTCTTGAGCGTATCCAGCTTTAATTCGTTCCAGCCAGGCAGGATCGGACACCACCCGCAGGGACACCACCGCCGAAACGGGTGCCCCAAACAATTCAGGTTTGGGTGGCAGCCGGGAGAGAGCATCTGCCGCGGAGTTGTCCTCACCAGAGATGTACACAATCCGGAAATCATACTGACCCAAAAATTCCTGCCAACGGGCTTGTCGCCGTGACAAATCCTTTTGTTTCAGGAAGTTTTCGAGAGTCCAGTGATCTGTGTACACTGTGAATGGGACACCCAAGAGATCCACGCGCCATTTTTTCAGTGCGCGCACAATCGCCAGTAATTCCTTTTCATGTACTGGATAATTTAGCTCCGCAGAGGACAGTTGCATCGAGTCGAAAGCAACAGATCTTGCTGTCTCGCGTGTGTCGCCGTATGACAGCATAGCACCTGTGGCCCAGTCACTCCCATTTGTGGATACAAAGATGGAGTTATTACCCATGTTTTCATGATCAATCACGGTGAGACAATCGCGAGACGTCACCAGGTGCTTTATTCCGTCAAACGCTTGTTGGTGTGCAGACGTCCACCCTGGCCATTCACGTTCCACCTCCTTCGTGGTAAAAGAGGTCAATAAGGTGGTGTGTTCCGTCAGTCGTGACAGGAACTTATCTATGTATTGCACAAGACCAATGAACGCGTACACATCCGTGGCATTCCGAGGAGTCGGCCATTCCAACACCTTCTCCACCTTCTTCTTGTCCGCCTCGATACCACGACCGGAGATATGGTGTCCGAGGAAGTCCAATTCAAGAGCAAACAGATGCGTCTTCTTAGGTGAGGCATAGAGCGAGCGGGCATATAAAGCTAGCAACACGGCTTCAACATTATGGATGTGCTCATCGAGAGATTAAGGCCAAATAATGATGTCGTCCAAGTACACATGACAAATGCGGCCAATAAGCGGGCGTAAGGCAGCACACATTCGGCGCTGATGTGTTGCAGGAGCATTACGGCACTCTTGTGGCATCACTAGCCACTCATATAGACCAAAAGGGGTAGTGACAGCCATGTATGGTACATCGTCCGGGTGTACGCATGTCTGAAAGAACGAATTTGTCATGTCTAGCTTTCCGAAGAGTTTTCCCTTGGCACAGTCGCTGAGAATTTCGGCAATGCTCGCTAGGGGATGACAGTCAGGTACGGTGTTATCGTTAAGGACCCGATAGTCATTGACCCATCGCGGTGCAGCCGTTGGGTCGGGTTTTGGAATGAGAAAACATGGCGAGGCATACGGAGAATCACTTGCCCACATGCGACCTGCAGCAATGTGATCATCTAGCAAGGTTTTCCAAGCTTCCCTATACTTCTTTGGGCAGTCATACGACCGTTGCGAGATCACTAAGTTTGGGTCTTTTAACTTGAAACAATGGTACACATTTGTGGGCAAATCAGCCAGGGCAGGAGTGCCCTCTAGAAAGACGTCGTGATATTTCTTGCGCATGCACTCCTCCTCATGAGGTAGCCGCAATGCAAGCGCAAGCTCTTCCACTCTTGTGCGCACTGCTGCCAGAGTCGCACGGACATCCGGTGTGTCCATGTGTTTGCGCACAGTTCCATACAGCAGCAACACCGCCTCCACGGGAATTTGCTCTAACGCGTAATCTGCGGTCGGAGACAAGGCCGCATTACGAACGGTATACAGCTCATCATCGAGCACAGCAAGCATGGACGGTTTTGGTACTGGTGCAGGTCGCATCGCAGGAAGTGCATCCTTATCAGATGTACGCACACAGTCTCGCCTATGCCTGACTGATGATGTAGGCGGAGTGACAGCCTGTTTGACATGGGCGGACACAGGGTTTAACAAATCAATATTATGGACTTTATCGATACAGGTGCGCGCGGCACAGTCCAGTACAAGGCTATTACGAGAGAGGAAAGGTTGTCCTAAAATCACAGGGGCACAGAGAGAGTCGACTACAAGTGCGCGTACAGAGCGCGAGGTCCATGACAGATTACGAAGAGACATGCGGGGTTTGACGAAGTGGGTGGCTTGAGTGCCCTTTGAACCCCACACAGAATCGAGACCAATCGGGGTCGGGAGACAATGCAATTTGAGAGCTAGTGAGCAGGCCAGTTCAGCACGAATCAAGACTGTGGAGGGACCACAGTCAATCAGCATACAAACAAGATGTTCCAAACAAGGACCAGCTGCGGAATGTAACATGCCGCGAACAGACAAATGTGGCACAGAAATAGGTGGTACACACTCAGAGTCCTCTGAATCCGTCCCGTACCCAAGCACGCCACTTGCAGGAGGCGAGTCGACAGAGACCACAGCAGTAACCGTGGGCGCAACCATATCGTCTACAGTAGCGGCAGTGGTTACACGTCGGATTTTAGACGGTCGACTATTGCTCTCACGATCGTCTTGATCGCGCTTGGCACGTAACGCGTCCTCTTCAGTTAACTCGCGATACCCCCCGCCTTAGGTGGAGAGTTGGCGCATTCCTTTTGACGGTGGCCTGCGAAGAACTGGCGGCAACGGAAACAACCAAAGTACTTGAATAGGAGGGCGCATTCATTCGCAGTGAACGGAGGGGGGTGGTCACGTCCAGCGGGAGTGTTGACACGGGAGGGTGCTGCGGTAGGAGCTGTGGAGCTCCCTGCTGTAGGCATGTTGCGCGAAGAGGCCGAACGGCCGGACACACAAACGATTTCAGTCATATTGGACAACCGTTCATTGTCGAGGTCGATCAACTTGTTCTTCCAGTCCTTGTATGTCAATGCTTTCGCCACATAAGCTGTCATTGCCATTTGCGACAGGCGATCGCACATGACGGACTCGACATGGTTTTGCAACTGAGTGTCGTCCTTGTGTGAAGATGTTCCGACTAGTACGGCGTTCAACGTTTCCACGCGAACAATCCACAACTTGAAAGGCTCCTGTACTTGAAAGGCTCCTGTATGCCCTGTCGAGCATGGGTGAGGTCATTGCGACTCTTTTGTTCCCACATCTCGGGCATCCAACGGTCCTTGAACTCGGCAGCAAACTCGTCCCATGACAGCTTGCGCAACCGCGCGGTGTCTGCACGAAACCAGTTGTGCACAAGCAGGTCCTGGAAGCTGGTGGCCGCGTGAGTGATGTGTTTAGCAGCGTCGATGTCTTTCACTTCAAAATAGTCTTCACACGCATCCTTCCACCGCATATAAACCTCGATGGATAGCTCGCCAGCCGAGAGCAAAGGGACCTTAGTGGGGCCGCCCTGAGTCACTTCAGCTAGAACAGTCGTCATTGTAGCGGTAGAGCGAGGTGCACAAGAACCAGGAGCGATGTGCAAGTCCAGATCAGAGTCAAATGACGAGTGTCACGACTTTGGGCTGAGGCGTCTCTTTTGAGCGTGGCCGCGCCTATGAAAGCAGTACGTAATTCCTCGTGACTGGACTACTAGCGCCTGTAGGGCGTCAAGGACTCGTAGTTAGCGCTAGGGATCACATGACCTAATCATGTGACCGATCATGTGACGAATCACGTGACGGATGGAAGGTTCTGGAAGATGGCGCCATATTGCACCATTGATGACACCATCTAGCATCATCGCTGATTCAGCTTAGTATCAGGAGTCCTACCCGGTTCCAGGGGTCTCTCCTCTAGTGTATATATACCGCCTGTCCCTCGCTCTAAAGACCTCAGACTTGACCTCCTGGTCTTTAGGTGAGGTTTTATTTGTATTAGTACTTGTAGAGTAGTATCTAACCTGGTCTTTAGCTTTCCACTAGGGTGTTCCCTTGTCGTCTAGTCTCAGTAGTTTACTTGTCTCTGCGAGGGCCTTGTACAGTGTGATAAACCTTAAGTCGCGTACCTCACTCTACTCTCAACTTTGAGCAAGCTCTAGGGTTTTGGTGTAAGCGTGACAACAAGTCGGGTGTATGAGACAGTCTTGTCACAAGAGAGAGACGAGGTAACTGGTTGGCAGGTGAACTAGTGGTAACAGGGGACGGTACCAGTGGAGGAAACGTAGGAGTATTTACGATTCCTGAGGTACGAAGAAAAGAATCGTTCCAGTAACATCTGGCACTTTGAGGTCTTGCGACATGTGACGCTTTTTGTCCCCAACGCGTGGGAATTTTATTTGAATACACTTTTGTAAGTATATTTTGTTACCATATTATATACTTTTGATGGCATTAGTAGTAGTTACTGACCCATTACCATTTTGTGTAGTTGGGCGCTTATTTGAGACTTCAAAACTTCCTCGATTTTTATAGCCTCCCCTTTCCAAACTTTCCCAGCAATTTGTATATTCACATGTAGCCATGACACTGAGCTACACTGTGGTCACCTTTATTAAGGAAACCATGCAGAATTGAAAGCAGAAAGTGGGAAACACATATGCCCTTTTTGGGAAATAAGCGCCCAACTTTGATGGGGCTCGGATTGCCTCATAAAACACCTATATTGAAGAGTCCCCCTCATTTGAAGTGTATTCCATGCCTCAGTGTTGTTTTATAGACTTGAAGTGATAGCTTTGTCGATGTTTTTCTAGTATTTTGTGTTTTCTGAGCTTAATAATGCAGCTACAGCAAAGGTGTACATGGTGGGAGGGTCAGATTAGATAAGCGCACACCTTCCATTTTGGGAAGGTAAACTCCCACGGTCTGTCTATACTGGTATATGTATGCTCTTCACTCAATACATAACATATGACAGCCAAGTGACATCTTAGGTGTATGCTAATGTGTATTACATAATATATTCGGATTTTAGCACATTTTATTGCATTTTATCCAGCTTTGTATAAGGCATTCTGCACATTTTCCAGCAAAAGAACGCAGTTTTGAGATCACATGATCGTGTGAAAGTCATGTGATCATATGACCGGGGGTTTCTAAGCTTGCCAGAATTTCTGGCGATTTTTTCAGATTTTTCCGGATTTTATTGAAGGCTCTACAGCTCATTTGAGCGAAAACAGCCAGAATCTGGTCAAGAAAAAAAATGACCACCACTGGAGTTGAACCCGGAGCAACACAGAAAAAGACTTACAGCTAAACCACTACACCACTGAGTCACATTAGTAGTTATGCAGATTTAACCTAGTATCCCCAGATTCATTTAAGCACCATGTGGTTCAGCAAAAGTGCACCATGTGCAACATGAGCTCTAAGCCAATCAGAACACTGCAAGTAAGCATGATTAACCAAAGAACAGAGGAGTAATTTTAGACGCCCAGTTGGAGGCTAGTTAAGATCATAATACTGCTGACACTCAATGGAAGCAAATTTGCCACCGGCAGGGATTGAACCCAAGGCTTTCAGTAGTAAAATAGACAGCACTACCATTAAACTACCAAGGCATATATCATTACTATTTGCTTCAATACAGGACACAATGAAGCATTGTCAAAGTTCATTAAAAATATCATCAAGTAAGTAAATACAAGTTGCTAAAGACTAATATCATTTTGTTACCTGATAACAAATATTTATTCCTGAGTCAACAGACATTGCTACTGAACTGTGAATTGATGCTAAGGAGTTGTTATTGAGTAAGTAAAGGTTGTTACCAAGTAAGTAAATACTGTTACTGAGTAAGTAGAACTTGTTATCAAGTAGATAAAGATTTTCGCTGAGTAAGTAAGTATTATTACTAAGTAAGTAGAGATTGTTACTGGGTAAGTAACATTTGTTACTGAGTAAATAGACATTGTTATTGAGTAAGTAATAGTTGCTACCAAATGAATAAAATTGGTTACAAATCAGTGAATGGGGTGAGTAATAATTGTTACTGAGTAAGTAATGCTTACTTACCAGATTGGGCGCCCGTATTTGACCCCTCCAGAAGGTACCCATGGTATAGTACACACTGTTAGTATCAGCACTAACAGTATTGCTTAAAAATTGAAGTCTCTAGAGCTAAATAAACTTGCCCAAATGCGGAAATATGGCTCTCAATTCGATGTTTTGGCAGTATTTTGCACTTTCTGAGCTCAATAATGCAGCTACAGCAAAACTGTTTGTAGCAACAACATCACATTAGCTAAGCGGACGTTTTCCATATTTGGAAGTGGTTTTCCCACGGTCAATAAATTGACTGTAGAGTGCCAAATAAAATCCACAAAAATCCACAAAAATCACATTAAATTCTGAGCAGCCTATAGAGCCATTTGTACACCTTTATTTGCACTTCTAAAGTCATGACACCCTTAAAATCCCTTGCTTTGGCCATGTTTTGCACTTTCTGAGCTTAATAATATAACAACAGCAAAACTGTTTGTGGTAGTGATATCAGATTACATAACTGCACATTTTCCACATTGGGAAGTCCTTTGCCCACAGCTTATAAATTGGCTGTCAAGTCTTAAATCAAATTCAAAAAATTACCATAGATTTCAAACAGTCTTCAAAGTCCTTTATGAGTCCTTTTAGTATATAGTTATGATTATGTGACCTCTCAAATTGCTTTGATGGTGGGTAACACATTATATAATGTGTGTTTTTTCACTATCAGATTATTTGGATTCATGAGAAAAGTAAAAAGATTGCTGCTTTCTCAATAGAAACATATAAAGACCTCAGGAATCGTAACCCGCCACTTGCTGGCCTGCTCACCCAAGTTCAAGTAATACTGTTAGCGTTAATATTAATAGTATGTACTATATCATGGGCACCTTCTGGAGAGGTCAAATATGGGCACCTACTTTGGTCAGTAAACATTGCTTATTCAGTAACAAATGTAACTTACCCATTCACTTATTTGTAACCAATAATATTCACTTGGTAACAACTATTACTTACTCAATAACAATGTCTATTCACTCAGTAACAAATGTTACTTACCCAGTAACAATGTCTACTTACTTGATAACAATATTTACTTATTCAGCAAAAATCTTTATCTACTTGATAACAAGTTTTACTTACTCAATAACAATATTTGCTTACTTAGTAATACATTTTACTTACTCGCTAACACCTTCTACTTACTCAATAACAACTCATTATTATCAATTCACAGTTCAATAGCAATGTCTGTTTATCCAAGAATAAATATTTTTTATCAGGTAACAAAATGATATTAGTCTCTAACAACTGGTACTTACTTGCTTCATGATATTTCTAATGAACTTTGACAATGCTTCATTGTGTCCTGTATTGAAGCATAGAGCTACAATATATGCCTTGGTAGCTTAGTGGTAGTGTTGTCTATTTTACTACTAAAAGCCCTGGGTTCAATCCCTACTTTAACTTTGGAGTAACTGGGTGTCTAAAATTACTCCTCTGTTTGTTGGCAATTATGCTTACTTTCAGTGTTCTGATTGGCTTAGACCTCATACTGCATATGGTGCACTTTTGCTGAACCACATGGAATACTAGATTAAATCTGCCTGAATATGAGTATGGGTCAGTGGTGTAGTGGCTTATGGGAGTTTATCTTCCCAAAATGAAGGTGTGCACTTATCTACTCAGACCCTCCTACCATGCATGACTTTGCTGTAACTACATTATTAGGCTCAGAAAACACAAAATGCTCAAAAAACGTGATAATGCAAGTTTTCAAAGTCTATAAAACAACACTGAGGCATGGAATATACTTCAAATGAGGGGGGTTTCTTCACTAGAAGGGTTTTATGGGCCAAGCCAAAGCTCATCAAAGTTGGGCGCCTATTTCCCAAAAAGGGCATATGTATTTTTCATCTTCTGCCCTCAATTCTGTATGGGTTCTTAATAAAGGTGACCACAGTGTAGCCCAATGTCATGGCTATATGCTGACATATGAATTGCTGAAAAACTCTGAGATGGAGAAGCTCTAAAAATTGAGGAAGTTTTGTAGTCTCAAATAAGCACTCAACTACACAAAATGGTAATGGATCAATAACTGCTACTAATGCCATCAAAAGCATACAATATGATAACAAAATCTGCTTATAAAAGTGTAGTCAAATAAAATTCCCACATATTGGGGACAAAAAGCATCACATCTCACAAAACCCCAATATGCCAGACATTACTTGAACAATTCTTTTCTTCATACCTCAGGAATTGTAAAGGTGTATAAAGGCATCAGGAACTGTTACCTACTGCTTGCTAGGCTGCTCACCAAGTTTTGTCAGGTGATTTAGATTTGAAGTTGGAATCTCTGTCATCTAGAAGAGTGGTACTAGTAACTACTTCGTTCTGTAATTTATTATGAACTGCTAGATGTAGTGTTATTAGAGATGTGGTCTTCTTTTCCCAATGTAAGTAAGAAAGAAATGCCTCTTTTCTCAATCGCTTCTATCTGATAAGTCTCAATTGCAAGGTATTGTTATGGAAACAGGATCACATGACATTCAGGGAGTTGCTCTGAACTTAACTGGTGTAAATTCCTTATGCAGGAATAATAGCTATGAAACTGTGCACAACACTAGTCCAGTGAAGACCAGATAATATTAATAAGGAACTACATAGGGAACAAGTACAATAAGGCTTACCTAGCCCAGTGAAGACCAGAAGGTTGGGATGAGGGCTAGGAGCAATGAAGGGAGCGTATATATACTACAGAAGTCAGACCAGAGTAGATAGAAGTTAGACAGAAGCAGACCGAAGCAGACAGGAGTGAGACCGAAATGACCAGGAGTAAACCAGAGTAGACTAAGGGTGGAACTGAAGTTGCAGAACTAGAGATGTCAGCATCTGGCCAAAGCATGCATGGAGCGCAAGTGCACATGTATATCATGTGATTATGTAGGTCATGAGACTGTGTCGATAAGTCATGTGATTGTGAGAACATGTAGGATGCGCCAAAAACAAAAGAAAATAAATCAAATAAATTAGGCGCTATATGTATAACCACAACACTTGACAATCTTGCCTTCCTCAATCAAAGTGGTAGCGCAAGCCCTCAAAGTCACAGCAGCGGGTACTGGTGCTGGAGATGAGGGTAGAACAACGACTGCAGATGATATCATCTCATGGGAAATGACAATGTCTGGAAGACATGCCTCATAGGGTGGTGGCACTAAACAAAGGGACACTGATCTCTAAGTCTGCAGATCTCGAGTTTGCCGAGAAGATCTCTTGTGAGATCTTTCAGCCTCATTTCAATGTGCTTGCCTTGTGGCTGCATGTGATTGCATAAGCTCATGATTAACTAGATCTTTCGCATTCTTGGTGTAGGACATCAGCACATATTGTTAATGATCTGCTGTGCTTCTTGCGCATGGCATGAAGTGTGAGGACGCTTTTTCTGTGTGACAATATGCGTGCACTGGGGGTAAAGATATGGGAGGATGTAGCTGTAATACATCAGTGGGATGTTGTTCTGGGAGTTATACTCAACCAGAACAGGCTCTGACAGACTTATACTGCAGTCTGAGATGAGCAACTGAGAGAGGGTCAGAGGGCTCAGGCTGCAGGGTGAGCGACTACGGGCGCTTAAACTCGGCTAACGCAAGCAGAATACTGCCAAGTGAAAGTTACACTAGTAGAATGACCTGTAGAGGTCGGGGAAAAATAGAGGAAAATAGTAGAAGGTGTAGACAGTCCATGGGAAGGTAGGGAAAGGGTCCATACTCGACATAAGGGATGAAATGAGTGATAAAAGACGAAATAAAATAGAGACAAGTGCTTAGCAGGCATTATCCAACACTCGCAGCACGTCTCTGCAGCATAAAAACTCCCCCTGAACCCAACACATCATTGCAAGCCCATGAGCTTGCGCAGATGTTCAACTTTAACACCAGCAACAGCCTTGGTGAGCAAGTCAGCAGGCATAGCTGCTGTGGGGCAGTAAACTGGTCGAATCTGCCCACTCTCCACAGTTTCCTTCAGCCAATACAGCTTCAGGTCCATGTGCTTCACACGAAAGAACTTCTCTGGATTTTTGGCGACAGAGATCGCAGAGTTGTTGTCCATGCGAAGGGTAGAGGCATCAGAACCAAGTTTGTAGCCAAACTCGGTCAACAGATTGCGCATCCACAGCAGCAATGTACTCACTCAGCCTCTGTAGTAGACTGAGCAACCACTGACTGAAGTTTGCTGCTCCAATCAACCGCTCCAGTCCCAATGCACACCACATAGGCTCCAGTCGAATGACGAGTGTCTGGATCCATCCCATAGTCTGCATCTGAGAAGGTCAAGAAGAGCTCTGAAGTTGACTGGACTGGACCATATGTCAACTTCAAATCTATGGTGCCCTTCAGGTATCTGAACAGATGTTTTACAGCGGCTCAATGAGGGAGACCAGGGTTGGAGGTGAAGCGAGCGAGTTTAGAGACAGTGTAGGCGATGTCAGGACGAGTGGAGGTGGCCAAGTACATGAGAGAACAAACAGCATTGATGTAGGGGATGTCAGACATGGCAGCATGCGCCTCAGGAGTGGTAGGGCTGTCCTTGGTAGTCAGATGCGTGTTGGGGAGCATGGGAGTGTGCACAGTTGAACAGTCAGAGAAACCATAGGTCTCAAGCATGTCCACAACATACTGGCGTTGGGAAAGCGAAATGGAGCGCTTAGGACGGTCTCTGATGATCTCTATCCCCAGTAGCCATGAAGTAGGGCCTAGATCTCGCAACTTGAAGTGCTGGGAGAGCTCCTGGACAATGCGGTCAGATTCTGAAGGAGATGTGGAGGCAATGGTGATATCATCGGTGTAGACAGGCATGATGATGCGCACAGTATCCCTGGAGAGGATGAAGAGGGATGCATCTGACTTAATAGCAGCAAGGACCTGGTGCAGAGTGATTCCCCAGACTCGACTAGCCTGGTTCAGACCATAGATAGAGCGCTGCAGACGAAGGACATCACCAGGAGAGCCAAAGTGGAAACCCTCTGGTTGCTGCATGTAGATCTCCTCCTCGAGTTCCCCATTGATAAAGGCATGAGAGATGTCGACAGAGCGAAGATCCAGGTCCTCCAAGGCAGCCAGAGCAAGCACAGTCCGGATAGAGGCCATGCGCACAGTAGGGGCAAATGTCTCAAGGTAGTCAAATCCTGGACGCTGACTGAAGCC